>QAOC01013945.1:140772-252778 GCA_003255005.1 Begonia fuchsioides
ACTCCAATTATTTTGTAAACTCCGAGGACGTTTCTCTGCAAATCAGTGAACCCATCTGAGGAAAATCAACTCCGGAGTTGTCGATTGTTGTTTCTTGCATGGGAAATTACATTTAGATTGAAATTATACATACAGGCTGAACCCAGATCGGAGATTACTTTCAGTCGCCGGAATCGTCATCGCCGCCGAAGATGGAAATCTTGTTGTACAGCAAAACCAATACGAGGATGAGAAAGAGAGCGACGCCAAACGGAGAGCCGGAGGCCCGGTGAATGGAATCCGGTTCGCCGGAGAAGAATACGCCGGAGATAAAGGAGCTCCGATCGGAGGAGAGGAACTGTATAACGAGGAGCAGAAGTAGAGGAAGAAGAAGAAGACCAAGTGGACTAAGAAGCTCGGAAATAGCCTCGGTTATGGCTTCCCCTTGGTCGCCGATAATGAAGGGAATAACGACGACTACGACCACCACGACGGCCAGAAGAACGCCGTGGGGGGCGCCTCTTTGCCTTTCTTCCATCATCGCCGGAGGTAACTTTTCGATCGGAGTTTTGCTCGCTTCTCCGATTCCGATTTGGTCGTTGAAAACACTTGAAAGGGAGCCAGAGTTTTGAGAGGGTAGCTAGAAATAGGAAATATGGACGCGTTTTCCCACTATTTTCAATTTCTCAATTTTAGCCTCGTGACTCATGAGTTACATATTTTAAATTTTGAGTGATGAGCCTTCCATTGTAGATGAGCTAATTAATGACTATTATTAGCACTCATCCTCTCTTTTGGAACCGTTGACCTAAGATTTTAGAGTATCGACCCATTAAATATAACAATCAGATCAGATTTACTTGTCAATCCGACTCAGAACAAATTTTTGGGTCAGATCTAATCGATTTTTTTTAAAAAATCAATCTAAATATAAATTCGAACCAAAATCAATCCGACAATTTGAATCGCATTTGTTTAGAAACATTTATCTATAATTCAAATATAATTTTCCAAAATCGACCAACCGAATCAGGTTAAATTTCTTTTTTTCCAAAAGAACCTATCGCACCCCATGTGTCCCACTCCTACCAAAGTAACTAAACCGACATTGGTCCCCCTTACATACGAAAGTCCCCAAGTTAGAAAATTAGGGTACATTTAAATAACATAGATGTTTCCCACCAACCCAATAATAGATGTGAAAGCCAAAGATGTGGCCAAAATGAAGAAAAAAATGTACAAAACATCTATTATTGGAACATATATTTATAATATCGTATCAATATGTTAAATTACAAAATAAATTTGAATTTATTACTTTTATTGACCATTATATTTTGTGGTCACTTTTGTTCGTTATTTTAAATAAAATAAACTTTGAATTTTAATATTAGTTCAACTTCATTTTTTTATAGCAAGTGAACTCAGATTTTGCAGTAAGGGTGTTCAAAATTGAACACAGACCATGAAACCAGACTAGAACTGATACATGTTTTGGTCAGTCCTACGCTCATATTGATTGTTTTACGATCATGCATCACGTCAGATTAATTTAGTTGGTCCTACTCTAGGTCTAATGTAATAAACTATTAAACCAAGGCCGGACAGTTAAGAAATTATTAGTTAAATTTTGTAAAATTTTTTTTATTAAATTTCACTTTCATTTGAAAGTTTTAAATAATTTTCATATAATTACATAATTTATTATGTAATTATAATTTCTTGAATTATGTCATTTAAATTTTAAATTTCAATAATTTTTTTTTAATTTTAATTTGTTTAAATTAATTTTGTGAAAAAAAGTATTTAATGAAGAAGACTATGATAAAACTAGAATAAGCCCCGACCAAATATATGGTCCGGTTCTTGTCCGATCTTATTTCCTAATGGTCCGGCTCTGATTTTTAAATTTTGTGACCAAATTTTTACGGTCGAGTCATAATTTTCATAAAAACTCGGACCAATCCGGGCCATGAACACTCCTATTTTGCAGAGTTATGAGACACATTTCAATTGTGCTTGGATTATTAGCAAACCAAATTGAACCTAAACTAACTACCCATATAAACAAATGTTGATTGATAATAGTGTAGTCTTGGAACAAAGAAGTAGTTACGACACGACGTTTTTCTCAGAATAATTGACGGCATGACGTCCACTCCTTTTATATTACTATTTACTCCTCAGAGGTAGGAGCTTCTTAGCTGAGCAAGAGCTAATCGGAGCTTCTCTCTCGTCGATTTGCTTTTCGTCTGAATCGTCCTTCTTCCGATCGGAGTACAGAGGAAGTGAAGCAAAATATGAGCGACGACAGTAGGAAAAGCATGGCCGGAGCTCTGACGGTTAAGCCCGATGCTGAAGATCGGAAACCCTCGTCGGTTATTGTTTCCGGCAAGAAAGTCGTTATCAAGAGTGCCGATATGCTCAGTGATATGCAAAAGGAGGCCGTTGAGATTGCCATCGCTGTAAACTCTCCCTCTCTCTTTCTCTCCTTCTCGACTTGTTTATTTGTTCTTCGATTGTAAAGCTTTCGGAAAATATTGTTCATCTTCTTTTCTGATAGGCGTTCGAGAAGAATAGCGTGGAAAAGGATGTAGCAGAGAGTATAAAAAAGGAGTTTGATAAGAAGCATGGACCAACCTGGCACTGTATTGTTGGTCGTAATTTCGGTAATCCTTTTTCGCTTTTTTTTTCGTTCTACTCAGTAACGGCCTTTTTCTTTTCTTTATCGCATTCTTCTATACGGATGAACTAAATTGGTGGTGGATTTCTCTGCTTTTGGCTGGGTTTTGCGATAATCTTTTTCTTGCTCTCGATGACATTGTGTTGCTTGTAAACCGGATAGATCTAAGCTTGATAATACTTTTCTTTCTTAACTGCGTTTTCTACACTGAAATTTGGATGCTCATTTGCAAATTGGATAGTTGTGGTCTTCATAACGGTGTCCGCTTTCTGTCAGGTGGCATTCGCACATTAGCTAAGATGTATTTAGTCTAAAGCATAGTAAATACATGAGAAATAATATACTAGTTTTTCCATCTCTATTAGACCTATTGATAGAATAAACCCTATTTCATTATAACTGTAGTGTTTAGTCCTAACTCAAGTTGTTTAAAAAAAATTATTATGAAAAGTAAATCGCTGATTAAACATGTTGAAGTTAGCTTAATAATCTGTGATGTACTTTTTTCGGCTTTATGGAACATCATATTGCTTCATGTGGCTCAAGGATGAGTCTGCAATGCTAAAAGAATTGCCAGTGTAGGCTGCTAGATTCAATTCCTACCTGATGAGTTATATCTAAGACAATTTAGATTTGTCTTAGAATCTGAATTTTAAGACTGGGAGCTGAAATAAATTGAATATTTTACATTGGGTTATGTCACTTAGAGTGAGAATCTACCTATTCTTGGGAATCCTTCAAGGGAAAGATCTTGAAGCACTTTGAAATGTGCTGTTTGATTGCCACTTTGAAAATATGTATCATGCTTCTATCTGATGTTCTTGATTATAAATATTGTTCTCATGTGTTCTTGAGATACTTATCTGCTCATAACTTGAATTCTCTTCCTCAATTGTCTGGCTTTTGTAGCTAAAGAGCCATGCTGAGCTTCGTAATTGAATTGACCATTATCAGTTATAGCTTTTGAACGGACCATTATCACTTAATCTGGCTTTATTTTTGTGTATATTCGCTGTTACTGTTATTTCACTGCGCGCTTGCAATTTCTGAACATAAATGATTATTGCCAAGTTATAATATCATTACAAAACCTGAAAAGGATGCATCGTATAATTGGCATACTCTTCAAAAATCTCCATCATGTATAGCTAGCGGCTCATTGCATGTTCTCCACAACTTGAAAGTTTCTTCATAGTTAGGTTTTTCCTCTATTTTGGTTTCCATTTTGCACTGGTTGATTTAATACCTAATTCACGTTTACCACTACTATACACAAGCAACAAATATTAGGTTGGCTATCTGACAAAGATAAAGAAATGAATACTTCTTAAAGTGGATTGTAACTATTGAATTCACTGCTTTGTTGTTGGGTAGTGATAGGTTGACATTCTTAACATATCCTCTTAAATTATGTTCCTATGTGTAAAATTTCGATCGAGGTCCAATAAATATTATACATAATTATTTTAATTTTAATACATTAAAAATATTTTAATTAGTCCAATTGAAACTTCACATGTCAAAATGTAAGTTAAGATGGCATGCTAAGAAAATGAATTTAGAATTACTCTTTGTTGTCACTGAAGTTAGATATTTTCAGCATCCTGTCGTGTGAACAACTTTTAAAATCCACTGGCTTGTTGTATTTTATCAAAAAATTCACAAGTGAATATGTCTCTCGTATAGTGAGAATAATTCCGTGTTGGACATTGTCATGCGTCCTAAATAGAAAATATAGGGATTAGATGGATATTGGTTTTTAATATTTAACAACTTAGCAGATGTCA
Organism: Begonia fuchsioides; assembly: GCA_003255005.1. Lineage (NCBI taxonomy): Eukaryota > Viridiplantae > Streptophyta > Magnoliopsida > Cucurbitales > Begoniaceae > Begonia > Begonia fuchsioides. Next base: position 145,222 of record QAOC01013945.1, read on the forward strand.
GACTTTATTCATAGTTATAGTCAGAGGGTCGTCAAATTAGATATGCTGGGAATAATAAATAATTAATAGTTGAGAGATGATAAGAGCAGGAAAGAAAGACCTTAAAACAATTCATCATCTCTTGTGCAAAGTAAATCACAAAAGGCAAAACCATCCAATGAATCCAAATGTATTGAAATAAAAATTTAGTTGTAAATGGAAAATTATTATGAATGTCCCACTAAATCTTTACCTCGCATTGAGCTTCATATAAAGCAAGAAATCCATAAATCCTAAAGACGAAAAAATCACGGTGAGGAAAGCTCAAATCAGAAAAATATCTCATTTCTAAATTACTTTTTGGTTAGCATAGTGAAATTCAGATTGGTTAATTGACTTAGAGTTGTCAGAAAACTGAGCAATTTGGTTTGATATATTTTATTCTATGTCACTAAACTAATTATTGAAATTCAGGAGTTTGGTCTATTTGGGATTAACATCATCAATCTCCAGTCAATTCTGTTTGTTACATGAAAACAATTTGTTCCAATACATCATTTTAGCTTGGTACTGGCTTGAAATATTTTCCGAAACATGAATGCTATGACACGTTTTAAATGTACGACAGGTTCATACGTGACACACGAGACAAACCACTTTGTTTACTTCTACTTGGACCAAAAAGCCATTTTGCTGTTCAAATCCGGCTGATTGCCACCGTACGATCACGACTATGGTAAATCTTGGATGATGCTAGGAATTGTATGTATTAATCTTTTAGCACTAAAACTATTTGGTGGCACTGTTATCATCATCTTTCTGTGTAGATTTGTTCTTCTTCCTGTCTACTGAAAATATATTTGCTGAATAATCAACGTTTTGCTTCTGATGTGGGATCTAAGTTCTAGCAACGCAACTGGGGTTGTCTTGGACCACTGATTGATATATTATTCTGGCTGGTTTCGTTTAGATAACAATTACTTGCCCAAAATTGCCTAATTTCTTTGTGTTTACAGAGAATTCAATCGTGCTCTGAACTATGGAGTACGGTATTTATTTCCCCACCCACATGCTATCTAATTTTTTAATAATTGTACCAGATACTCATGTTACGATATTCGTTGATTTGAACGATGTTTGTCGATTTGATTGAACATTTTCATCTATTTGGGATAATTTTACCCATCTACAAAGAAATGCTGCAATAAGCAATAGTAGTTAAATTAATAGTTTTTCAATGTTGTTAGCTTAATTAAGGATTTTCATCTGTGATATTTATACATTTTTTACCATGTTTAATTAATGAAAGATTTTAATCAAATTAATGGATATTTTTTTAATTAAAAATATTTTTTTAATTATATATTATTTTTTTAATTATAAAATTACAATATTTTAGAAATGCGGAAAATGATTGCAATGATAAATGAAAATTTAGAACTAAGAATTGTAGGGCCTTACCCCGAAGGGAGCCCTTCCAGAAATTCTCAAAGGCCTAGGCTTTGAACCCAGGCCAATGAGGGGGTTTGGAAATAGTTTTCAACCAGCAATAGACGCGCCTCGGTTAGAACCTCACTAGCTGCGTCATTGCCCCAAGCGCAAAGATAAATTTCTTCATTCTATTTCCTCCATTTTTATAGTCTTTCCAAGCACTTCGCTATTCCTAGTTTCCGATGTGGGACAGACAGCTCCCCAAATACAAAGTCTTCTTTCTCCCCTGCAACCGTCTGGTTTGAATTTCCTGGATGCTACGAGTTCTCTCTTCTTTTTTTTTTTTGTTCGATGATTTCATTCGGTTTTCTTCTTCAATTGATCGCCATGACTGCACCAAAGTGCTTGTTCGTTTCTGCTTGCGGTTTCTATTCCCTCGATCGAGTTTTCAACTTCAGGTAGTTTTTCTCTTTCGTTTTCCCTCGCTCCCTGACAAAGATTGGTTCCAAGCTGGTCAGATATTGGATCAAAGTTCTGGAAATCTTTTTAAGAAAAATGGAGATAAGCTGACCCTTACTCTGTCAAGGAAAACAGGGCATAGCTCATATATTTCTAGGGTTCTTTCAATTTTTGGGAAATTCAAACAATTAGGATCATTCACGACAATTCGATGTTTACTGTGATGATTCTTCGCCCCATTTTCTTGTCCCCTTGGTGTCATTTTGAATTTTGCCTTTCAAAACCAGATGCTTTATTAAAAGAAGGTGTATCAACTAACTTCTTTTATGTTAATCATTGAATTCTTGGATATAAGGAAAATTTACCCATCCTCTAGTATTGTTTCATGGACAAATCTGGGGAATAATTTTAACCCAGGAACAAAAGCTTCGTGCATTTGGGAACAATACCTCATCTAAGGATGAACCCAATGCTCTTAATTTCACTCTTTAAATATCAACCAAATAATGTCACTGCAAGTCTTTCTAATACGATGGAAAGTCTATTTTGGTTTAATTGATATGGAAATCTGACGAAAGATATATTGCAAATCTGCAGAATGGTCATGATCAGCATGGACGCATTTAGATTACATAGGCTCCAAAATCATCAGCCAGACTCTGTATGATTTGTTTTCTATTATTTTGAAGTGTAGATTTAATCATTTCTTGCTCATAGATCAACTTACCTCCATATTTCAAGTTTCAGGGGCTCCAAAAAATGGACATCTGATGAGCCCAAAAGGTAACCATATTCAAGATTGATGTGCCATCCTCAAGCAACTGGTTACCTGTATAAACAAAAGGCTGCAGTCGAGACACAACTTAAGCCATGGTTTTTGAAAGATTTGATTTGCTTACAGGTATCCACAAGTATTCCTTATAACACTTAATCTAATGAAAGATTCGATGATCTAAGATTTGTCTTTTTATTCCATGTCAAAAGTTCGGACTTGAAAGCTATTTTATAGGCAAGGGTTGAGGATCAAATTGGGAATTTTCAAAAGTTTGCTCTGACTGGATTTGGTCGGCTGATGCCGATAACCAGTATAAAACACAGCCAGCAAAGTAGAAGAAAGACAGTAAATCTAATCCATTTTGAAGCATGGCAGGTCGAGCTCGAGCTAGAGAAGAGCTGAAGAAAATTGGGGTCGAAGCTTTCGACATGGTAGACCAACTCTATGGGAGGCCACCAAATCGGAGGCCTGCTCAGCCTCTTCCTCCGCCACAGCCCCGCCGTCTTGGTTGGATCGGATCGATAGAACTGCCGCCTATCTCCGGCGACCAACTAGCCAAGGTCCACGGTGGATGTGTAATCATAGACTGGAAAAGACGTCAAGTTTAGAAGTGCTATTCTCTCTCTCTCTATCATACCTTGATGAACCTTAAGTTTAGATCTTAATCTAAATCTAAGTCTATAATTCAGCATAGTTTAGACGATCAACTTGTAAACATATCGATTTTCAGTACCCATTAATGTTCTATCGTTAAAGGAAAATTGGATTGGAAGATTAACCATCCGTGTTAGATCGATATGGTGGAGCAGATTTAGTTGCTTATGGCCGTATTGTGTTCACAACTACTATATCCATCCGGATATTTTCTACTTACGCAGCTACATTTGATTTGCAACGATTTAGAACATACTGTTAAGAAATTATTATTTAAAATCTACAATTTTTTTGTTTTAAATTTTAATTTCATTACGTAAATTTGATTCTTTGATAAAATTACATAATTGATGTCGTTATAATTTGATTTCTTTTTTCAAATTTTAATTTTTATAAAAAAATATTTAATGAAAAATACTAAGACCCACCATGTTCAGTTCTTGTAATAAATAAAGGCGAAATCCCTCGCTCTCAGGGCCTTTACTCCCTAGCCCGACAAAGTTTGTGAGGAAGTTAAATTACGGTGACTCAGCGGCCTAGAGATAAGAGGTCATGACCTAACACCGCAAGGAAAGACCCCAAACCACTGTGAGGATTTAAGCTCTCAAATTGCGATGGAGCAGGCTCGAACCATAGTGCTTGTACCAACTGATATAAGCCCGTGGGGGCACCATGTTCGGTTCTTGCTTTCTAGTTTTGGGTTCTGATTTAAATTTGAAAACCAAATTTTTATAATTTAAAAAAAAAACCATAGTTAACGGAGTTAACGGAGCCCTGACGGTCAAAACTTGTCTCTCTCTTCGTTTAGTAGTTAAATGTTCTGTCAAGTGATTTGACGCTACCTGGTATCTAACGCATGATTGAGCCTGGGTCCCACCTCCGCTGTCCCTCCACGTGCACTCTCTACCTTTTCTGTTTTCTTCCTCCTCATTTACCCCCCACGCGTCAATTCCTCATTGGACCTTTGACCAGCCCTTGCCTCACCACTGTCTCCCGATCATTCTGATTTTGTTCTTACGTTCATCTATTCTCATAATTCTGCTCTCTCTATCGTACTAAAATGCCACTCCGAAGAACACTACTGTTCTCTCTTTCTCCCCCGCCTACCAATGGTGGCCGTTTCGAACGTTTCTTGTCGGCGAGGGAGGCTGTTTTATCATACCCAGAAGGAAAGTTTAGTAATTTGTTGGGTTTAATTGCGATTATTGAATCGTTTATGCGCAATCTGCTCTTTTTTGGTAATCCTGATTTGTTTTTGTGTGTTTTGTCGTGTGCGGAGAGCTGTCGTTTCCAAAATCATGGCGAATTTATTGTATGCTTGTTTCTTTGTTTTCTTCTTCAAGGTGGCATTGCTCTTATTACTGGAACTGAGCAACGGGTTAGAAACAATCGCCTTAAAGCACGTTGGGCAATGTGATTACAAGCCAACATTGAAACCAAGACCACATAGTGTGTCGATTTTGGAATTCGGTGCGGTCGGGGATGGTCGGACACTAAACACGATAGCGTTTCAGAATGCGATTTTCTATCTCATGTCGTTTGCTGACAAAGGGGGAGCTCAACTCTATGTCCCAAGCGGAAAATGGCTCACCGGAAGTTTTAACCTCACTAGGCATCTTACCCTTTTCTTGGAAAAAGGTGCTGTCATTCTCGGATCCCAGGTTCTTCCTCTTCGTCCTACGTATTTTCATATTGTATTTTCGTTTCAATTTCTATGCTCTTAACCATGATTAATGTTAGGTTTACTTTTTTAGTATATTATTTTATTGCAATTTGCACATGCTGACACATTGAGTTGTAATTGGTCTCGTTAAAATGTATTTAATATGTTACGATTAATATAATTATTTATAATATTTATTGCATCATGACACATCAGTTTGTATAGTAACAAAGTATTTTAAGAAGTTAAACTGACATTAAACACAATATGACGAACTATAACATTTATAATATTTAATTGTAATGTATTACAATTACTAATTATTTATTAGTAATACCTTCAAAAAAGCTTGTACACATTAGTTTACATCTAATGTATTATAATTAAAGTAATTATTTACATTATTTACTGCACCAATCAAAGTATGACACATTGACTTGTACAAATAAGAAGATATTCTAAGAATATAAACATAACATTATCCCTTAGCTATATAGTGAAGTTTTATTCATGTTCCTTCCCCTATTAGGATCCGCCTCATTGGGAAATTCTCAAACCTTTGCCTTCGTATGGTCGTGGGATTGAACTTCCGGGAGGAAGATATGGAAGCTTAATCAACGGATATGAACTGCAAGATGTCGTAATAACAGGTATGAACGACTATTTCTTTTTAAAATTTTCCAATTATTTGATTCGATAAACGTACCCATTTCAGTTTTATGTTCAGGTGATAATGGAACTATTGACGGCCAAGGCTCGGTTTGGTGGGATTGGTTTAGCTCGAATTCTTTAAACCATGGTCGACCCCACCTAGTCGAACTTGTATCTTCTGAATTTATCGTAGTTTCTAATCTCACCTTCTTGAATTCTCCTGCTTACACTATCCATCCTGTATACTCTAGGTATCGAGTTTCGGCTCTCTCTTTCTTGTTTATCGCTTTATATTTGTTGCGCGTAAAACGTAATCACTAAAACGCAAGTGCACGTGTCGCAACTGTAGTAATAAAAATATCGATCGCACGAGGACAAATCAACTTTTAATTAAGAGAATAAATTGCAAAGTAAAAGAAATAAACTAAAAGTCTTAATTTAAATATTGACAAAAAGAATTAAAGAATAAATAATAAGTTTTCTTTCATTTTGATTGAGTTTTTTTTCTAATCTAATATGCAGAAAACAAATTGCAGAAAATAAAGTGTAAAAAAGTAAAGTTTGTGGTCAAATCGAGAATTATAATTAATTCAAACTAAACAACTCATAGACTTTGTCAAGATTTGTAAAATCAATGAAAGTGAAAACGAAAAGCAAATTGAGAGAATTTTGGTCATCGTCGTCGGAAACCGTTGTTCGCACAGCTCTGTTCCCTCGCCGCCGTGATCACGGTCACCGACCTCCTCCTCGGATTTATGTTCGGGCTTGATCGCAGGCTTGTTCTCTAATTCTGGCACACCACTTTTCGTTGCACTCTGGTTAATAGTTATAGAAGTCTTAGCCTCGAGATAATTGAAAGTTTGTTGAGATTTGACTGCTGGTTTGAGATTTAAAAAAATCCAAATATAAAAGATTTTTGTTTCCATATTTGAAAATTAGTTATTTCGGTTGAGATTTTATCTTTAATTCCGTGATCTTCTATCTTCTTTCTTGCGCTGCAATCCAACTTTAAACTTGGCAACTGCATCTGAACAAAATACTGTGAAAATACAAAATCTAGAAATATCGTTAATAATCACGTAAAATCTGCATTTTTAGATGTTGTTGTGATATTGTGACATTTATGCGATATTTGCCTAAAAATCTAATTTTTGAATAAAACATTATCTGATCACAAGCAATTTAATCTTGTAAAATATTAGGTCTTTTCAAGGCCTAACAATATTCGATCAAATTCGTCGTTTTATAACCCGATTGTTACTGGTCCAGCAACGTGCACGTTCACAATATTTCCGTCTTTTCCCCTCCAGAATCCCCTTACACCTACGGCATCGTCCCAGGTTCGTGATATGAATCATATCTTTATCCTCTCGATCCTTTAATTAACGTGCTATCTGGGTTTATTTATATGAGATAAGATCAGAAAGTAGAGTTAAACAGCAAATTCAGCATTGTGCTTGAATATCATTATACTGATTCCATTTTGAAATTGCAAAATTTTCAGACGCTTGCGATAGTGTTTGCATAGAGGATTGCCGAATCTAAATGGGGTATGATTCCATCGCCCTCAAAAGTGGGTGGGACGAATACCGTATCACTTATGGCAGACCCGTCACAGAGGTACACATACGAAGGGTCCACCTAAAATCGATCGTTCTCCGGTTCTTCCATCGCGTTCGGGAGTGAAATGCCGGGTGGAATTTCTAATGTACAGGTGGAGAAAATCCACTTATTCGACTCGTATACCGGGATCGGGTTTAGAACTACGAAAGGAAGAGGTGGTTATATCGAAGATGTGATCGTATCGGACGTTGAAATGGAAAACGTATTTGTAGAGTGCCACCGGCCAGAGTGGAGCCCATGCGGACACGATACAAAATGTCGCCGGAAATGACATCTCTGTTGCCGGAAACTTCACCGGAATTCAAGAATCTCCGTTCACTTCGATTTGTTTATCCAACATTTCATTGGTAACATCCTCATATTGGATTTGCTCGTTTGTCTCCGGGTTCTCCGAGTACGTTTCTTTCTAATATTGTAATTTAAATTAACAAATTCATTTGATAAAAGTTCAGGGTAAATAATAATTTATATTTTACACCCTTAACTATAAAAATAGTTACAAAAGATACCTAAATGAACAACTGTTCCATATGCACTCCGTTCAACTTCTGGTATTTACCGAATTAGAATAGATGATCACTCGTCAAAGAGAAATTGTCATCAATCCTTCACTTCGAATCCAATTGCATCATTTTGATTATTGAGATTCTTAAATAGGAGTGGCCCTCCTCCTTTGTGAAGTCATGTTCTTCACATTGAACAATTAGACAAAGCAAGACTGGATAGAAAAGCCACGGCTCATACACACACCCCNATATACGAGTCGAATAAGTGGATTTTCTCCACCTTCACTTCGAATCCAATTGCATCATTTTGATTATTGAGATTCTTAAATAGGAGTGGCCCTCCTCCTTTGTGAAGTCATGTTCTTCACATTGAACAATTAGACAAAGCAAGACTGGATATAAAAGCCATGGCTCATACACACACCCCACCCATCCAAATGATGTATAGTCCTTGTTCTAGCGCCGTGTGAGTTCTCGATCTCATCAATAACGCGTCCCACGACCCATGACACTTCGTTGGATCGTACAATTTCAATGTTATTTGATCCAAATATTACACGGTTGAACTCTTGATTTAGAGACGATTTCATCTAACCCGACTTTTAGATAATGATACGCCTCTAAAGTTAGTACCCATTTAAAATCTTGATTTGGGTTCAGAAAACTACGATGTTTTGTTCGGTTCACACATGTGAGTGTTGCAATGCGAAGGCTAAGTAGGGTTTCGTGTAAAAGTTTAGGTCGTTCCGATGGCAATGCCAAATTTCACTTCGTTTGATACACAATTTTTTGAAGTAGAGTTCTTATTCGTATCTGTACAACATATTTTAATTAATAAAAGCAAAAATAAATTATATTAACGAACAATATTTTTAAATTTAAAGATTACTTCAAAATTCATTTGTTAGTATGAATTTATTAACAAAACAAACATTATATTTTGAACGAGCAAAATAAACTACGATGGGTCGATGAGAGGAGACCCATTGTTTTGCGAAACATATTTTTTTGGAAATTAGTGAGTCCAATTCTTAGGGTTGGGCACGAGCCGATTCAGCCTGATTTTATCCCAAAATAAAATTAAAACTGGAACTCACGGTTTCTGATTCTGTGATGATTCTCTTCTAGTTTTAATCTAGTTTTATTTTATATTAAAAATATATTTTTATTATATTTAGATCTAGTTTTAAGTAATTGTGCTAATTTATAATTAATTTTAGGATTTATATTGAATTTTATTAGAGTTTTGGTCGAGTTTTATACGATTTCAGAACTTTTTTGACTTACGATCTCAATTCCAGTTTCACATTTTTTACTATTAAAAACTGACACTGACTTTTAAATCACAATTTTTTCAAAATTAAAATAAAGACTAGATTAAAACTGGCAATTTCAATCAGTTTACAGTTCTTGTGCGGTTTTGCCCACACCGGTCGATTCTCCTCTCGACAAGAAGGTCATGGTCCATCGAAAACAGGTGAGCAGGGCCGGCTCTCCGCACGTGGGCACCGGTCAAAGTATTCTATTTGTTAATTAACTCATACTTTATTTAGAACTTAACCCTAAATTTAATGAAGATCCAATCATTTATAGTACAATTTGGGGAAAACTTTTCCCAACCAACAACGTCACACTTGATCCTGTGTGAACAAGAAGGACGACAGCCCTTCCAAATCCCAAGAACACAACGATTCTGATTCTGCTCCGTCGTCGAAATTACAAAAATCCCACTCAGCCTCGAAGCTTGAATAATCCATTAACGAAGAATTCCACAGATCTTGATTGGAGTAAACGGTCTTTTCAATAAATTCATTGTTTCCCTTTTCGAATGAATCCAAACTCCTCCCACCGTCGTCTCCGTCGTGGAGTTCTTCCGGCCACCAAACAACTGCGTTTTCTGTAATGTCGTTTTCAGAGGAACCGGCTATTTCGTGGGGGTTATCTGAATTTATGGTCTCTGGTATATTATTGGTTAAAATCTCTCGTTTTTCAGTACATTGTAGTACCAGTTCATCTGTTTTCTTGTTCTTGATCGTCCCCACCGGGTCTTTTTTTATCTTCGATGATGCACAAGATATCTCAGCCATGGCTATGGCGGCGGAGAGATTTTTCTTGGATGAGCCTTTGAAGAATCTGTAAAGTTTTCTTCGTAAATGCGAGTTCCAGTAGTTCTTTATCTCGTTATCTGTTCTTCCCGGTAGTTTTCCGGCGATCATAGACCACCTGCGCAAATGAAAGGAGAGAGAAAGGAGAGAGAGAGAGAGAATTCAGATAGGGCAAATGCCTGCAATATAAAAACTCTTTTTACCTATTTCCCAGAACTCCATGCAACTTAACAATGGCTTCTTCTTCTTCAACCGTGATGTTCCCTCTCTTCAAATCTGTTCTCAAGTAGTTCATCCATCTCAGTCTGCAACTCTTTCCACATCTCAACAACCCTTTTTAACGTAAAATTTTTTTTAAAAAATGCAGAAAAATAATATAAAACTCAGAAAAAGAGAAAACTGAAATGCTTCAATGGACCTGCTCTTTTGGGCATAGATCTCCACGATCCTTCTCCATTTTCATGAATAAAATTGCTTAAAATTTCATCTTCTTCGGCTGTCCACCTCCCTTTTTTCAGCCCCGCTTTCTCACAGCACGGCGCTCTCCCCATATCCGCCGTCGCCGGAGAACACGCCGGAGAAGAAGACTCCGGCGAAGCACTTCTCTTCAGTCCTCTCTCGTACTGAGGAAGGGAACGTAGATTAAACAGACAGAAAGTTGACGACGCAGTGCACATATATGAGCAGCGACAAAATCATTGACCTCAATTATTATTTCTTTTATAAATTTAAATTATATTTAATAAAATAATTAAAATAATTATTTATTATATTTATTAAATAACATATAAATTTATATTATTAAAAAAATAAATATATATCCACTTTTTAATGTCATAATTGTCAACAAAAACGTGTTATAAAAGCTGGCATTTTAGAACCACTTTGATGCAAAATAAATTTTCATCGAAAAAATTATTTTCGTCGTGGAATCGTAATTTCACTAATACGCGTCGCTATCTCTCGGGTCCAATGCAAAAATGGAATGTGTACGAGGACCACATAAAAGAAAGAAAGAAAGAAATCGTACCTTCAAAACTTATCGAATTATTTGCGACTACGGTTTCTATATCAAATTACATATTAATCTCAAATTTTACGATTAAATATGGAATACGGTTGGAGCGCGCTCGTGTTTAGTGATTAGGGTTTTGAATATTTTACATGAAATAGTCTTAATATCATTTTTTTCTCGATAGGGTTTCCACGTTAATTTTAATGTCTTTTACACTAACGATAAAATTGATTATCACGTCACGACATGACGTACGCTTTCTAAAAATGTTCGATGACCCACGTTCGAGAGTAGTAGTTTTCATCCAAGGGTAACCGATATTATTGCTTACAATTATACGGAAAGTGAGAGGCACCTAAACAAAATGGATTTCGAAGTTAATCGTAATCTTAACATGAAGACTCGGATAATCGTGTCGAGAAACGTTTCTAAACTCGACAAGAAATTAAATACTTTCACGTGCATAGCTACCAAGCACAACATGTTTCGAAACCATTACTCGGCCATTGTCGCTCGGTTTTGGCTACCCAAATTTACTACATTTGAAACCCTATTGCTTGATCTGTGGAGCCGGGTTTTAAATGCTTGAAAAAGAAGGATTGGCAGCTAGATTTGAGTCCACGAATCTTAACGACGTCTAGATTTGAGACCGTTGCCTCGTTTAGTGTTCTATGGTTCATATATTTACGATCGAGTCTTGCTTATAATTAAAACGATGGGCGATCTCTCGTGTTACGGTTGAATTTTGTCATAAATTCGATCAATTTCTAAACCGTACGAGTCAGTTCAAAAATTGATAAAAATTGGTTCGGCCCGCGCCAACTCCTAGACTGTATACTGCTAAATGAGTTAGCCTATTTGGGCCTCATATTTAGCGTTTTTGATGGGCTCCAATTAGATCTGGGCTCTAATCCAGGCTCCAATGTGAACTGGGCCGGGTCAAAATGTGGTCCGGTAATTCTCTAACGAGGGCGAAAGACTAGGCCCTATTTGGACTTAAAGCTTGACTGGGCCCATGTGGTTTTGGCCCTGGTTTGAGCTGGATTGGTCAATAAATCTGGGCTGGGTTCAACAATGTTGTGCCGGGCTCCAATATGGTCGCGCTCTCGACTAGGCTTTGATGTGGCCTGGGCTCGGTTTGGTATAGTTGGATTAGTAGATTCCAGACAATTTATTTTAGGGTAATTATCAATGAATATTTTATAATTATGAGTATTTTTCACGTGACAGCTTAAATTTTTATTATATTAATTAGCACCTTCAAGTATGATTGTATTTTCAATTGACATCTTAAACTTTATTATTTTATCAACAAACACCCTAACACGTTTCTGTGATTATACACATCACTTTGGTTTTTAATTTTATTTCTTTTATTAATCGATAATAGATAATAATTTGAAATTAAATTGTTAAAAAATGCTTAATTAACTTATCACGATAAATTGATAGTTGATCATTTTCTAAACATGTAGGTGTTAATCGATAAATTAAAAATTTAATGTGTCAGTTAAAAAGTAATAATACTTTGTAACATACCAGATAACGAACCATCAAACCGATATATTATTGGGCCTAAGCCCAATTCCCCGAGTAACTATTCATGGGTTTGGGACTATTATATAATTAAAATTAATTACTTTTAATTAAAAGAAAATAGGACCCAAGTCTTTATTTCAAGGCTATATAACAATCCCGACTGTTTTCAAACCTCAAAATCCAATCTTTACCCTGTTTTTCAATTCCCCTGCAAAAACAAACAAAAACCCGCTTAACGAAGATTCTAAGGGTCACTTTCCACGTTTAAGGACTCACAATTCGGAACACTCACGTAATCATCTTGGCCGGAAATACACGCCGGCCTTCTTGGCGGGAGCTGTTGGTGGGGCGTTCTCTGCATTTCCGGCCATTTTATCAACTTCCATATTTTACTGCAAAAATATTGTTTTATATTATACCATTATTATTTTAATTAATATTTGGTACCTCTAACTTTGGACGCAAAGTCTCCACTGTGGTCGTAGACTTTTGGTAGACGCCTGCTCCTTGCTGTTCAAATATCAGTAGTAAATTAATTAATTAATTAATTCGAGAAAATTAAGTATTTGATTTTAATTAAATTAGTCACCTTACAAAGTACCCAGTCGGCCGAATCAAAGAAAGCACGTCCGCTATCCTACACCCAGGACCAGATAAATAATTATAATTATAATTTAATTTAATTTAATTTATTAAAGTCAAAGATGAAATCACCTTCGAAATCAAAGGCTTTCTTGGAGCCAGTCTTCCATATTTGCTCGGAGAGGACGACTGTATTTTACACCATGAAAATAAAATAATTAATTGATTAAATAGCTTCGAACCGTTGGATCCAGAACCCTTACAGAATTAACGTAGACTCGAGGCCACGTGAATTAAACCAGAGTGAAAGTCTAAATGAATTAGAGGGTAATTAATGTAGAGGTAGGTTGATCATCGACCCTACGTTTCGACGGCGAAACTACGTTGTTACGACATGACGTTCGACTGTTTTTCGAACTGAAAAAAAAAGAGAAGAGAAGACCTAACCTCCTGCTCCGGCGAAGCGAAACAGCCTCCGCCGCTGTTGCCGGAGTCTTCCATCGCCGCCGGTTATCCTGTCAAAACCGACTTCCCTCCACCAGTCTCAGAGAGAGATAGGGAGAGAGAGAGAGATAGAGAGAGATAGATAGATGGAGAAGGAACGGTTTTGAATAAAATGGTAGGATAATAATATACATAAATATATATTTTTTTATGGCAAGTAGAGTATAAATTGGAAACTATATCTGGTAGTGAACGTCACGTTTACCAATTAATTATAGATTATTTTAATATCCGCACGAGCATAGTTCAGTCGGCTCAAAAATGATAGATTGGGTACAAGAGCGTAGGTTCGACGCTTGTGTTGTCCTAGTGTGAGAGTTGTTACCTCCAATGTTGGGGTAGCTCATTGAGATATCAGGTAAATACCTCTTATCTTTGAGCCGTTGAGTCACCGTGATTTAACCCCCTCACAAACTGTCGGGTCGGGGTGTGGAGACCCTAGAGGCGAGAGATTTCACCTTTTTAGGTACAATTATAAATTATTTTAATTATTTAGAACCAAATGTTTAATTGACCAAATAAAGTAGAAGAAAATATGATTGGGGTAGGGGTTTGGCTTATAAATATCTAATTTTAGGGTTAGGAGTTGGAACATCAGCATCGTTTGGTCCAACCAAGCAACCTACACAACTCTCACGTGGAAATTCAATCACCGACAACATTAGCTTCCCACTAATTTCATATTAAAACAAATATACGGTCTTTAGGTCTTGTAGGAGGGAATCTAAACGTCGTCGTATTGGATGCCTACGTTTGGGTTATGGTTGGAATGTCGAGTAATTATGGTCTCTCTGATCTAGATGAGTGAAGTCCCAGCTCGTGGAAATTGCTAGGGTTTGGACTAGCACGCACAAGTAGGAGCCAGACCCCACAACAATGATACAAGATTTTGGCAATTGTGAGAACTGTGTGTACGAGTCGGTGTAAAATCTCACATTGACTGAGAAAGTAAAAATTAAGTGATTTATAGTTCATTCAACGCATTTGGTGATACCTTAAGGAACAAATTATACCGTTTTAGTTCAAAACAGATCATATTATACTAAAATCATCATCACATTCTTATTGACAACGTATGATTGACCGATGAACCTAGGAACCTAATATGAGTTTCGAGAAGATATGTGGTTGGCTAGGTATGTGTGGCCTGAAAATGGTCTAGAATGATGGCATCAAAGATTGGTCTATGATCGAGGACCACCCATGACCCATAGCTCTTCCTAAACTAAGATGAGATTAAGAATGGGCATTTTGTCAACGGTTATGGTCCATTATCTACCAATATTTTCAAATCAGTCAAGATCGAAGCCAAATGACTAATTATCACAAAATGTAGCTTCATATGGTCTATAAACCCGAGAAACATCGACAAAGACAATGGTGATTGACAAAGTTTATAACTTACTTGTCTTGACGGGCCCCATGTCTTTCGTCCGGGATCTCAGAAGATGTTTTTGTACCTTTCCGGTCGCGGTTTTTGGTAGATCTCCGAACACCACTGATTTCGGGACCCAATATGCGGGCATTTTAGACCTGCAGAAATTCATTATATCTTCCATCACACGTTGCTCGTTTGCTTTTTCGACCGGTGATTTTAGGGTCACGAAAGCACAAGGAGACTCTCCCCACCGGTTGTCCGGTCGGGCCACCACTGATGCTTCGAGAATTGCCGGATGTTGATAAAGGGCGTTTTCTATCTCCACACTACTGATGTTTTCGCCTCCGGAGATGATAATATCTTTTGATCTATCTTTTATTTCTATGTAATTGTCGGGGTGTTTCACTCCGAGATCTCCCGAATGAAACCATCCACCAGAAAATGCCTCTTCGTTAGCTTTCGGGTTCTTCAAGTAACCCTTCATAACGCCATTTCCTCGCATCACGATCTCTCCAACAGTAGTCCCATCGGCTGGAACGGATTGCATTGTTTTTGTGTCAACTACATCAAGACCCTCCAATCCGATATATCGAACGCCTTGTCGGGCATTCATTCGAGCTTGGGTTTCAGGTGGAAGTTCGTCCCACTCTGGCTTCCATGCACAGACCGTTGAAGGTCCGTAAGTTTCGGAGAGACCATACGTGTGAGTGATTTTAAAGCCTTTTTGAGACATTGCCGAGAGTACAGAAGGAGGGGGGGCTGCTCCGGCTGTCATTACATTCACAAGACGAGGAAGAGGGAGGATAGTCTCGGTTGATGGGGCATTGACTATGGTGTTAAGAACGACTGGCGCAGCACAAAAGTGAGTTACACCATGGTTGGCTATGGCTGAGTAAATTGCTTTAGCTGTGACCTATATACGAAATGGAAAACCCCAAACAAATTAAAGCCAACGAAAACTAAAGAAGGTCAATTCTGGTGCGTTATGTAAAGAAAATGAATATAGGGATATAAGTATCTTTCACCAACAACTCGGACTTTTAGGATAGTAACTGATCATGGTATTAAAACTAGAGTTATAAAATAAGATCCATTGCCAGGACAAAAAATTACATTAAAAAAACTGACGTGTAAGGATAAAAAAAATAGCATACATGTGTATGGAATTTAAGAGAGTGATATAATTATTTTTCACTCAAAAGTTCGAGATTTTGAGATAGTTGCGAGGGATGCTCGGTTAAAATGGGTACCTGACGAAGGCATATGCTCGTCCCACAAACTGCAGCAAGACTCCACGTGTAACACCAGCCATTGCAATGGAACATGGGTAGAGTCCAGAGGTAAATGGCTCCTTCATTCATCCCCCAAATAAGAGCTCCACTTAAAGCCATGACATATGCCCCACGATGGCTTAATACGACGCCTTTAGGATTTGCTGTCGTTCCAGAGGTATAGCCCAAAGCAACGCTTTGCCACTCATCCTCTGGTGGATTCCAAGCAAACTCAGGGTCTCCACTTTCCAAAAACTCCTCGTATTCGATTGCACCTCTTTCCAAAGCATATTTAAGTGTCTTGGGATCACAGCTTTCATCACCTATTACGATAAGAACACGAGGCTTATGATGGCTTCTACTTTTCTCTAGGATTTTCAGAGCTTCCTCGGCTAAACTGAAAAACTCTTGATCCACAATTACTACCGAAGCTAAAGAATGACCAAGAAGGAAAGCGATTGTGGATGCATTGAGACGTATATTTACACAGTTTAAAACAGCTTCAGCCATTGGAACTCCAAAATGAGCTTCATAGATAGCTGGAATATTTGGTGCTATTACAGCAACCTATGAGAAATAGAAAAAAAAAGAAACATTAACACGCGTGGGCGTGTAATACATGTAGAAAATGAGATAGGAAATATAAAGATTCACACAATTAAGAATAAGATTGTCAAATTACGAGGAGATAATCAGCCAAATTTCAATTCTAGATAAAAAAAATCAACCACAAAAAGCAATAAAGTTGAAATTCTATAGTTCCGAAGGATCAAACAGCCTCGAACTCAGGATAATAAAAAATTACATTTAGCTCTACTCCGCCAAATCGTCTAATGGAAGTGACGGATTATGATTTCTTTGCACACCGGATTGCCAGATTTTCGGAATCCAATAATCGATCAGCTCAAATTTTGATTTATCCCTCTTTTACTCCATTAACATTTCAACACAGCCGAAAAACCAAATTACAGTGAGTACGAATCCTCAATATCACTTCTCCGCTCTCAAATTCTCAAATCCTTAGTAAGCAGACACAGATTGGGAGTTAAACGATAAAGAGAGAGCAATATAACGATAGAGAAGAAGCTACCGTATCGCCGGCGCCGATCGATCGGCGAGAGAGCGCGGAGGCCAGGCGACGACAACGATGATAAGTTTGAAGCCAAGTGTAACGCTGGGATCCATGAACAACCGATGCTCTTGTCGGATGAACAAGAGCTGCTCTCTCCAAAAACCAGAGAGGCGTCAAAGCTGCGTAGTTTGCAGCGTTCTTGGGCAAATCGTCAATGTCTTTCATCTCGCTTTCTCTTCTCGAGCTTCTGGTGAGGATAAAAGGGAAGCTTATCTGAGAGCTGGAAATGATCTGAGGGCTGTAACGAAGGTGCTTTCAACAGATGCTCAGATCCAACCGTTGATGGAAGAGTTTGACTTTTCGAAGCTTCTCAAACTGGTAACTAGCTTAATTAATTAGCTTTAATCCTTTCCTTAATACGTCGTCGTTTGTTCATTGCACGACCGCACTAATCTTGATTATGTGTTCAATTTAATGAATCTTTCATTCACTTGGTCATTAGAGTTAGAAATAGAAATTATTTGATTAATTTAAGAAATGTAGGTTTATCTTATTATTATATATTTTAACGTAGACGTGTCGAACTGCGATTAGTACAACATATATTATAAATAATTACTTTATTTAAAATATATTAAATAATTAGCTTCATCGGCTACTTCTTTAGCGCTCATTCGAGGGTCATTATGCCTTCTTAATCCCCGTCGAACGAGACTAACCGCACACTGGCTCGACATTACGTCCCATATACCATCGCAACCAATGATCAAGAACTCATCGTCTTTTGTTAGCTTGACGTGATCGAATTCCGGTTCAGCAATGAGCGGTGAGGATGAGCCGAGGGGGAGCTTGAATTCCCAATCGCCTAATGCTGGGGACCTCGGGTTACTGAGAAATAGCCGTTGAGATATCCGTCGTTGATGTAACCCCCTAGCTTTTCGACCCTCTTGCATTCAACTTCGTTGCTCGATCTATGGTCCTTTGACATCTCCACTGCAGCCCCTTTTCTGCATAGAACGGCCCGACAATCCCCGACGTTTGCAACCAATAAATCTCTTCCGAGGAGAAAGGCTGTCAAGGCCGTAGTTCCACATGAGCTGCTGACACTGCATTCATTAGCCATTGCAAGGTCTGCATGTAAAAATGCTTTTCTATGCAAATTTTCTAACTCTTTTATGAATAGTAAATCGATTTCGGATGTTTGAAGTAAATTGGCTTCTTCGAACAATAATCTCAGAGCATTCTTCCTGATGAATGCAGCTGCTTCGGGCCCTCCATGGCCATCAAACACTGCATAGAAAGAACCTTGCAAGGGAGAGCTGAAGAGAGTACCGAGGTGGAGAGATAAATCATCTATCTGAATGTGTTCATCTTCCATGGATTCCCTACGTCCGATGTCTGTGTAGCAACCAGAACGAATGACTGGGACAAAGTTGGGTGCACAACTTTGTGTATCGATAGTTTGGGTATCGATACCAAATCACCCACCAAAATTCCATGAAAAAAACAATAAAAATACAAAAATAAAAGAAAAAGAAACTAGAAGATAAGCAATTCTATTGAGAGTGAGAGAGAGAGAGAGAGAAAGGACATACGGAATCGGAGAGCCGGGCATCTGAAAAAGGCAGTGAAGAAGAAGATTGAGACGAAATAACGATCTGAAGATTTTGATCTTTAGCAACGCAAAGACGATATTTGACATCAAGCAGAGGAAGATTTTGCTCCGAACCAAGTCTCTGGCCGACGATCATCGTAAAAAAATACAACCAAGAAACGATTCTCGTACTTGAGTTCAGCAGGAAAACCAAATTGCGAGTACCGAAATACCAAACTTCACATTTGGTATTTAGATTCCCTCCTACAAGACCTAAAGACCGTATATTCGTTTTAATGAAATTAGGGGAAGCTAATGTTGTCGGTGATTGAATCACCGTATATTCGTTTTTAATTCTTAAAAACCAAAACTGGACCACGAATCATCATTTTTTAAATATTACAATAAACTAGAATATAATATTTAACTTTTATTTTGATTTAAATGAAATTTTTGTGATTTCAATTGGTTAAAATAAGTTGAGTTAAAGTGACACGTGATCATTGAGTGCATTTAAACTATATATTATATGATATCAATAAATAATTGTGACATAAAACGAGCATTAATCAATCTAGGAATCGGTGTCATCCACTAAAACAGTTGCACGTGTTTAGATAATATTTACAAATTTCTAAATCCAATAAAAAAATTATCTTATAAAAAAAGCTTACAATCCGATCGGATGACCCGCGAGAGCCGTCTAAGAGATTCAATCATGTTTGTATCATATTGTCCATTTTGAAACCAACTTGAACAATCTATAAATTTTGAAATGGTAAACCAATCAATTTTTAAAAAAATAAAAAATTGTCTATATTAATACATTATGGGTGAGCACGGTTTGATTCAATTCTGGAATGAATTATAATCAGAATCGTGAAATACAGTGCGATCCTTGTTTGTCATGATCCGGTTACAATATTTAAAAATATAAATTATATTATTTATTGTATTTGAATCGAGTTTGAGTATTTAAACTATGGTTGGAACCAATTTTTGAGTTTATATCTGGTTTTATTTGGCTTTGGGTCCCAAATTTATTTGTCACAACCACTGAGTACTAAAATAAGGAATATTTATATTTTCGCCCGCACAGACATAGTTCAGTTGGCTCAAAGATGGTAGATTGGGTACAAGAGCCTAAGTTCGATGCATGCGTTGTCCTAGTGTATGAGTTGTTACCCCCAATGTTGGGGTAGCTCCATGAGATATCAGGTAAATGCCTCATATTCGTTGAGTCACCGTGATTTAACCCCCTCACAAACTGTCGACCCAGAGTATAGAGACTTTGATGGCGAGAGATTTCGCCTTTTGAATACAAGAAATATTTATATTTTCTATTTTCAGATTGAACATTTTTGTGATACTAGAACTTGATATTATTATTATTATTGTCGTATTTGGATTGAATATTTGATGTTTTGGTACTTTAACTAAATATGTTTCTTATTTTAATGAGTATTTAGACACTTCAATTGAACAAGGAGTAGATATTTTAGGTTTCATTAAATTTAGTATTATTACATGCATATTTATATATTATGATGAAATATTTAGATTATTTAATTATTTTTTATTCTTGTAGGGAGTATTTTAGTTGACCATTATTTTTAAAACTCAGATTTTCTTCCCTTTATTTTATGGAAACTCATGCCCATTTTTCACTCTAACTAACCCAATCTAAAATTCATTTGAAAATTCAAAAAATCTTATATTTTTTACTAATATAAATTAAAAACTAATAAATTAATTATATTTATTAGCTCCAATTAGAAAGTATCCAAAAAACGAGGATAAAAAGGTTTATACTGGCCCGGGGATAACAATAAGGTAAATCTTGTACGAGCATAATTCAGTTGACTCATAGATGGTAGATTGAGTACAAGAGTCTAGGTTCGACGTCTGCGCTACCTTAGTGTGAAAGTTGTTACCTCTAATATTAAGATAGTTCTTTAAAATATCAAATAAAAACTTTTTATTTCTAACGATTGAGTCATCCTGATTTAACTCTATATCTAGTCCGAATATAAGGACGAATAATTTTGCTTTTTCGAGTTAAATCTCGACGTTATAAATTCTCATCCTCCACTTTACGGGGGACCGATTATCCTCTAATGGTCGCTCCATAAGCCGTTGGACGCTCTCCCGATTAGGGTTCGATTCGGAAGAAAGAAGGTTTCTCGGCCTCTGTTGAATTCCCAAATCTATGGAATTCTCCGGCGTTGTTTGCCGAAAACTCCCTTGCCCCCACCCCGCCAAGCCTAAATCTTCGGGCATTTGCGCTGTCGTTAATCGCCAGGTCCCCTACTCTTCTAGCTCCGTGAATCGTAACATATTCGATCTCAAAAGTTGCAGAAATCGTCGAGTTTCGTTTAAACCGGGACGGTTAGGTATGCGTATGGCTGCTGGATTTTGCGATGGGGACCACTTGCGGTATTATTATGATGTTCCTATGTGTGGTATGAAGAAGGATAGGGAGAAGATCCGCAGGAATTGGAAGATTTTAGAAGAATTCTCCAAGGACTTGTCTTGGATTTCCCAAAATGGTTCTACTTTGGATTCTGTTGACGATTTGACTGCCCGAATTCCTACGAAGCATGTCACCGTAAGTTTGATCGCCCTAGTTCATTTCAACTATTGTTGTTTGGAATTCATGACTACATCATGACAGGATATACGAGTGATTTTTCTGCTATTGTTCCTCCTCAAGCTTTATGATTCAATTTTCTTCGTGAAATATATTATGTACTCTTTATTATGTTTTCTTATGTTTTTTCATGCATCTGCCTATTTTTGCTAATAAACTAATCTGTCGTTGATGATGAACAAATTTACTCCTGTTTCCATTTGTTTTAGGCGCTGTAGGAAATAGGTGTTATCTGCTTTATGCGGCAGTCGCTGTTTTGTTGCCGTACTATTGTGATTGTTCACACGGTCTCTTGCTGAAACTGAAAGTTTGAATGGAAAATATTAGAAGTGTTGTATTGGATTATGAATAATTTGGTAATTTTAATGCAGGAAGTAGATGAATTACTTGAAAAATTGAGTCAAATTCGTGCCGAAGAAAGGAAATTGAAGAGAAAGAAGAAGCAAGAGAAGGCCAAGGAAAAAGAATCCAATTTGCAAACCATTCTGGATTCTGACTCATCTTCGTCTTCATCAAGTTCTAGTGACAGCGAATCCGATGAGGTGGTTAACATGAACTGCCTCAAAACTGAAGTCCGAACACGAGAATTGCAGGCCTCTCGCTGCGACAAAGAGATAACATCATGGCTTATCATGCCAACGAACCAACACCAAAATATTGATCAAGACTGCTTTAGTGGAACTGATGAAAGGGCCGGCAATGGGAGTCTCAAATCAAGTGATGCATTGACAAAGAGGATCGAGGTCTGCATGGGGAAATCGTGCTCAAAGTCAGGGGCTGCTTCATTGTTGGAAAAATTTGAGAGAGTTGTAGGTTTTAATGGTGCTGTCACTGGGTGCAAATGCATGGGTAAATGCAAGAACGGCCCTAATGTGAGGGTTTCAGATAGTACCTTCAGAGATGCTCGTCTGAGATCGGATTCAGTTAAAACTCCATCAAACACTTCTTTTCTCGGGGTCGGTTTGGAGGACGTGGGCCTCATTGTGGAAAATACCTTCGGCAAAATAAAAAATGATTCTGGTTTCATGTTCGAAACTCGAAGCTGAGTCTCTTAAGCCTGGTAAGATTATCAACTTCGTATAGATTTACGTAAAATTTTTATAAAGTGATCGCATTTTGATTCTATTTTGTTTGACACTGATTTCTTCAAGCATTTTTAGCTGATTTTCTTGAAGTAGATTGTGTTTGTTTAGCATTATATGCTAGGTTTACACTCATTGGATATTCTGTTAGCATACTTTCTGATGTTTTAAGTTGTAATTAGTCGAATTAAAATACAATTAAAGTATTAAAATTAAAATAATTATTTAAAACATTTATTACACTAATCTCATACCATTGTATTTGTAGATTCTAAAATAATTAGATCATATGTCATTTGTGTCGCCTAAAACATTTTAACCAAACATGCGGGAAGCAATAAATTAAA
Source organism: Begonia fuchsioides (assembly GCA_003255005.1). Classification (NCBI taxonomy): domain Eukaryota; kingdom Viridiplantae; phylum Streptophyta; class Magnoliopsida; order Cucurbitales; family Begoniaceae; genus Begonia; species Begonia fuchsioides. Next base: position 168,102 of record QAOC01013945.1, read on the forward strand.
AAAGATCACATTAATTATAATCATTGAGATCGGTTTTGAGTTCTTCCCTTTCTTTCATTTTGGTGTTACATCAGGCTTCCCGAGACTCGATTTCAAGGTTTCTTCTTGCTATTCGATTCGGTCTTAGGTTTTCAGCTCATATTCCCGGGCTTCGAGGGCATCCACCTCCTCATTAGACAGAATGTCGACAATGGGTTCATATTGATCCCAATCCTTTCTTTTCCTGAACCACCCAACAATCGGATTGAATAAATTTCACTACCCAATTTCTCGATCCGATTATATAAAAAAAAAACCATTAACAAATAAAAATGACGAATATTGTCGAAAATATTAGACAGTTAGCAAAAATATCTCCTTCCATGATTCCGGACCAAATAAATATAATGAAAAAACATACCGAATAACACTATATTTCGGACCAAATAACTTCACCATATCCACAGCCATGCTACCGGATTTGCTGCCACGCGCACAAAGACAAACGGAAGATAACGATTACATTTTGTATAAATAAATTGCAAATATTGATTGAAAAAATGTACCAAAAGCCAGAAATTTAGTTTGTTAAAACACGTAGCCAAAGCATGTTCAAACCCACGACGCCCCTTCTTACTCATCCTGCTTTCTCTTGCAAAAGTTGCATTTTGTACTGAAATCTGTAATGTATAAGAAATACAGATAAGCAAATAAAAATAATATTTTTCCAATTAGTATTGAATTCCTTTTTCCTCTGCAAAATTCTCTTATTCTCTTATATTTTAACATATTATGTTTCAAATACATGCATAAACTATTACAGACTTAAGTCTTCGGGATGTTTTTGTCAAGAAACATTATTCTCGTTTGTTCTAGTTATCTATTATTATTTTTTATTTTTTTAGTTATTTCTTAATTGTTATTTAATTAAATTAGAGAGTCAATTTGGTCTTTTTATGTACAATTAGGTCATATGGTCAGTTTAGTCTTTTATATTCAATTAGGTCAAGAAAGTCTATTTAAAAGGTGTTAACCCTAAGTAATGAGTCATCAGTAAAAATCAAACATTTTTCTTTAGTTAATTTTTTTTTTATTTCTCTCAATTGTTTCCCTGATGAAAAAAAAAAGAGTGGTTACTTGTTCCAGGGATAAATCCCCTGACCAGGATCCTAGCATAAATACCGTAGTAATAGTAATCGATAATATAAATATGATGAAAAAACATACCGAATCACACTATATTTTGGATAACATACCGAATTGGAGCAATAGTAATCGATAACATACCGAATTTTAGTAATTATATTTTTCTCATTTGCAGACAAAGAAACAAGATTACGACCTCATAGAGCTGTTCTCTCATCCCTTGAGCAATCGCTGGCTGTAAAAGACAACACAATAGCAATGAATTATTGAATGAGAATGTTAACTAACAACCCAGGTTAGGGAACTTTTACTTACGCCTACTTCAGGGTCTTTGATATTTAAATCCTGACAGAATGTTCTAGAAAACTCTTCTGGGTCACCCTCAGAGTTGTTCAAGTCCTGAGAACACAAAGGCATTGATTAAGAATTAATGACATTTACTAGGGTAGTCCTTTGGCTCAACCTATTCTGCAAACTTACCCACAAAAACTTGTCTCTAATTAGCATGTTATTCACTCGGAGGTCAAGCTGAGGAGCAACATTGGTCGTACTATGTTAGGAAAATCTCAAACAAAAGGAGAATATATCCAATTATATTATTCAATATTTAAAAAAGACGTTTCATTACTATATGTATTTTATCAAAACAACCAAACCTTTATGACAACAAGCTTTTCTCCAGCATACATCTCTTGCCCATCCAATGATCTAAATTCAGTTAACTGTGACTGATATAGGAGGGAAAAAATAAACAAATGAGTAGCACTTTATTACGACCCCTCCTCCACACCGCACTTCACTCGGGGACACTTCACTTGGGCCTTCTTTCAGTCAGCTCCTCCCCACGAATAGAAATCTCGGCCCGGGAGAAATCGTAACAGAGAGTGATAGGTTCCAACTCGGCAACAAAGTTCGATCCTCAATAAATTCATCATAGATGAGGTACAGTGTATGGTTCAAATCCCTCAAATGGTGAAATTATTAGGGATCGAATTTTGTTGACGAGTTGGGACTCAACACTCTCTGTTACGATTTTTCCTAAGCCGAGAGTTCTGACCGTGGGGAGGAGCTAACCGAGAAAGAGAAAGGCCCGAGTGAAGCGCCCTCGAGTAAAGTGCGGTGTGCGGAGGAATCATAAAAGACTTATACTGAAAATAGAAGTATTACTGTATTTATTTTTGTTCCAAAAAACCAATACTCATCATCAATTTCTATAAAACCTCCTTCACTACAACTGTGCTTACTTGAATAGACTGAGCTATTTGTGTTATAAATGCTGGGGGAAGTTTGAGATCTTTCACTGTCCTCTTTGCGAAAACGACCACCTCGGAATCAGGATCTGCAGAGTCCAAATAAAGGTTACACGCGATGACAAGGAATCATTGGTTGAATACCAGTGCAGATTCATATAAGCAGCCATCATTCATCTGAAAAAAGCAAGTGGCCCAAAATTTCTTAAGAAATTATCCCCATTTTATGTTCTTCAAGTAGATAAGAGTGTTTTATATTTCATCATAGTTTTACTGTACTGTAATAATTAAACAAGAAATTCTTATTGCGAATTCTACAGAAGCTCCACAGATATTCCTACGTGGATCGAAAACTTACCAGAAGGGTTCCAAGAGAAGGCATCCTTGAATCGTTTCCCATCAATTTCAATGTCCAATCGAATTGGCACTAAACTCTCCCCCTTCGGACTACTTTTCGTTTCGAATAAGATATGACCAAAAGCAAAAAACAAAGAAAGAAATCAATTCAGAGCACCATATTAAGAATCCAGAAGAACATAAGAAATCGGAAAGAAGCTAGCTCACATTCTAATCTTGAGAGGAGTTTTCGATGAAGCAAATGCCGTCCCCTTCATCGTAATCGACTGAACTACGCCGAATCGAAAAAAAACAAAAAAAATACAAACAAACTCGAAAATCAGAAAAGCCAGAACCCAATGATGAACCACTGATTTGAATCTTGGTTACAGTACGACAACCTAAAACCGAATCCCCTTCCAGAAGACGAACCCGAGATTATAAATTAGATCGGCGACTACAACTGTAAATTAAATCAAGCCGGTTTGAATTCAATCTTAGTTTTAATTTTTAAAAAATTACAATTTATGGGCCAATGCCAGTTTTTAAGAGTAAAAAATCGTGAAACTGGAACAGAGATCGTGAGTCAAAAAAGTTTTAAAATCAAGTAAAATCTGACTCAAATTCTAATAAAACTCGACATGAATCCAAAAATTGATTATAAACTCATCTAATTACTCAAAATTAAAAATAAATATAATAAAAATATATATTTTATTGTTATATTTTATTTTTTTAAATATAAAATAAAACATAATTAAAATCATAACGGAATTAGAACTGTTGCTGGTTTCAGTGCCGGTTACAAAAATTGGGACCTTGAGTTTTGATTCTGGTTCTATTTCGGGATAAAACCGGGCCGATCCTGCCGATGCTCTCCCTATCATAAGCCCAATGGATCAAGCCCAGTAACAATTGATGAACTAATATAAGATTAGCGTCTATTAATTGACTTTTAGCAATTTAAACATTTGATCTTCAAAAATTATGAATTTTACATGACGTCACTCACTTTCCCGAGACGCTCGGTTTCCCCATTTTCACGTTGACCACTAGCCCCGTTTACTCGAATTAGGGTTTCATTTCTGTTCTCGAGTATTTCATGAGAAAATTCAAACGAAGAATATAAAGCACGTTCGATTTAATAAAATTAAGGTGAATTTTTCTTTGATATTTTTCGTTATCAAATCAATTGTTGTAAAAATTATTTATCATTTTATATCGCTTATTTGAACACTGCAATTTGCTCAATTTCTTCGATAATGTCTTCGTTAAGCCTTGGTATTAAAGGGTTTTTTGCTTCGGTAGTATGTGATATCGAAATCGACCGAATCTTCTTGTTTTCCGAGGTAGGTGCTCGAGCTTTTAACATAGCTGATAAGGATCCCGTTATAGAGATCGAGGCCGCATAATGCTTTTGGTTTTTGTTCTACGAGTTTTTGGACGTCTTTTATGAATTCTTTTGCTACTTTTAGGCTAATGCTTATCGTCGTTTGGTGGAAAAACTCGCCTTTTACATACGGTTAAGGTCGCGTCCTCTAGGCTCTCGAGACATGTCCCACTCGCTTGGAGTCGGTTTCGATATCCAATTATCGAACCAAATTGGTTTTCTGTTTGAGAGTAAGAACACGATATGGACCTTCAATCCACAATCGATTGTCTAATCCGATTAAAAAAATCAGATTAGAACACAGTATTAAGTTGAAATTCAGTTAGTTTCATCACAATCTGATAGAATTCAATTATTTTTTAACCTAATCTAACAAGTCAAATTCTAAAAACTAAATTCAAACTCAAACTAATTAGCTAATCTTAACGATTCGAAACCGACCCAAAATTTGAAACTGATCTTTTTAGCAAATATAGCCATTCCTTTATTTTCAGTGGATTTATCAACACGCTTTTATCCCTACAAACTTCTGCACAAAATGTTACGTTCGGATAATATACTTACTCCGACAATGCAGTCGAGTCACCGAGCGAGTCAAGGCCGGCGTTGATTCCGGCATTTGTGCCGATTGCTATTTCATCATTTATTTGAATCGTTTACCCATGCGTTGTCCCATGAACCATCCGGAGCAACCTTCGGTCCCTCAATCATGTTCCGGTTCATAGTTGGGTCGCGAAAGCCAGGGATGGGCTGTCCATCTGGACCCAACGGTGGAGCTTGCCTCGACTTTGTTCTTATTCCGAGCAACCTCAATACAAATCTTGCAAGCTCTCCGTATAGCATGCCGGATCGATCAAAAAGCTGCAAAGAAACGAGACGGTATTATATAGACGGTATTATATAGACATCATCTTTATCTACAAGTTAACACAAATCATAGCCACTACTGCTTTCAATCTTCCATAGTACTAGTGTGACAATAAAAATAATTGGCCCACAGAAAGCATCTTGTCAATTTAACCACCTATTTGGATTAACAATATTTTTAGTACGAAGTGGGTTTTGATCATTCCGTAAATACAAATGATTTCTACAATGATTTCAAAAGAAGCATCGAAAAGCTTCGGTCAAAGCCGTCAATTGCAACACAAACTCATTCTTCATCTATAATTACAGAAAAGAATAAAGCAATGAGGTGAAGAATCTTTTCTATGATCCTCCATCGAGGAAAAAGATAACTCGAAATTACGGCGTATGCACAAAACATATCAGGGAAAACACCAAAAACTAGTATACTAAGTAGGTTATGTGAACACACGAGAAGAAAAGAGAAACACCTGGAGAAGTGCCGTCATAAACAAATGGAATGCCTGTGTGTTCTGGTCTATAAGAATAGAAATCCGACCAAAGAAGTTTACAACACCTTCCATCTGCACAAAAAGTAAAAGCAATAGATGAGAAGCTTGAAAAAAACCTTAAAGACCAGATAAGACAAGAAGGTCAACTAAAAGATGAAATATTCGAGCATCATTCAAGCTTCATAATAAAAAGAAGATGTCTAGATGCCTCGCATTATAAGATGTTTCCTTGAGTTAATCACTCACATGCTGCACGCTTATTACTTGTTTTACTATTATGCCAGCTTTAAATTTCTTCAATGTTTTTGCAATGGAACTCAATTCATATCATGCTTTAAGCAGGAAGGATGGGGCTTCAATTCCAAGGTTTAATAACCTCAAATCTATGCAGGTACACCAAATTTTATGAGACTGATCTAATCTGAACATCAAAAGCTTCTCCTTCAGCTAAATTGTATGGAATACTTCGAAAGGAAAAAATTCAAAACCAAAAGTTAACCTCCAACAGAAAATTTAAGAAAATACAATACTAGAAGCAATTCCAATTTCCACAGAAGTTATTCTCTAGTGAGTAAACAACGAAACTAGGAGCTCCATCTATCAACTTATTGTTAATCAAAACATAAAAATTTAAGTGGTGACTAAGTCTACACATTTGGGTCATATCATGGCAACAAGGATAATTGATGAAGGCCCTGAGGGCGAGGGTTATTGCCTTTTTTGGATGCAGAGGATAATTGATGAATCAATAGAGCGTATGGTTTGTTATAAAATGATAAACACGCGCATCAACTCCCCATAGAATGTAATTCTACTTAACAACTTACCACTCTTAAAAATGAAATCCAAAACCCTGGTGGTGATGGGGGAGGATCATAAGGGTTATTTGGATCTTGAGCACCATAAGGGCCACCCATACCCATTCCATAACCACCCATTGAGCTGCCATAACCACCCATTGAGTTTCCATATCCCCCATTATACATTCCTCCGCCATACATACCAGACCCATATAGCCCACCATACCCTCCCCTGTTGTACATGTTGCTCCCATACATTCCAGAACCATATCCTCCGACTCCACCATACGATCCACTCATTCCATTCAGTCCATAGCCATATCCAGAGTTATAGTTTGATGTTGAGCCATAACCTAATTCAAGATGTTATTTAGATAAATAAAAAATGAAATAATATCCTTCGATTGAATTTTTATGTTAAAAACTTACCTCCTCCATAATTGTTATTCCCATAATTTTGCTCCCATGGCCTTGCGGGAACAGAACGACCGAGTGAATTTATATTGGTAGCAACATTCCTATCAGAACTAGAAACTATTTCTCCTGGTTTTGCCGTTCCTGATGCCTCTACCACCTCACTCGTACTGCCAGCTGATGGAGGTTTGAATGGTCCAGGACCAGTAGAGGCACCTGCTCGTTCCCATGGTTTGGGGGGAGGACTATTACCTAGAATGATGACAGCATAATTGAACTTCCATAATTACTTCCTGAAATCTCTTTCTGGTAAGTGATGAACACAAGAAAATAATTTTATGAAAAACTCGAACAGAAAATTATGAGAAAATCTAAAACTATTTGACGAGTGAATGATGGAACAAACATCCACATTGTCTTTAATTTCACTACGGTAATAAAAATCATTTCATAGATGCAGCATAGCATGGCATCCTTTTGTATCGAGTCAAAAGAGTAAAACATAAACACGCACTGAAACGTCACAAAACGCTAAATATCAACATCCTGGAGAAGAATCCTCAAGTCATATCACGAGGAACAAAAACTTCATAACTAAGCCGATTTCGAATTGAACCAAATGGATTCTTAACAATCAGAACCTCAAAACTCTAGCTCGAACTCAATAGCTAACGCAGAAAATTTTGCAAACCAGAAAATGAGATCGGACCAAAGGACATCACAAAACGCTAAATATTAACATCCTGGAGAAGAATTCTCAAGTCAGGTCACGATGAACAAAAAGTTCATTACTAAGCCGATTTCGAACTGAACCAAATGGACACTTAACAATCAGAACCCCAAAACTCTAGCTCGAACTCAATAGCTGACGCAGAAAATTTTGGAAACCAGAAAATGAGATCGGACCAAAGGACGTCACAAAACGCTAAATATTAACATCCTGGCGAAGAATTCTCAAGTCATATCACCATGAACAAAAACTTCATTACTAAACCGATTTCGAATTGAACCAAATGGATTCTTAAATCATAACAATCAGAACCCCATAACTCTTGCTCGAACTCAATTGCTGACGCAGAAAATTTTGCAAACCAGAAAATGAAATCGGACGAAAGGACATCACAAAACGCTAAATATTAACATCCTGGAGAAGAATTCTCAAGTCATATCACGATGAACAAAAACTTCATTACCAAGCCGATTTCGAATTGAACCAAATGGATACTCAACAATCAGAACCCCAAAACTCTAGCTCGAGCTCAATAGCTGACACAGAATATTTTGAAAACCAGAAAATGAGATCGAACAAAAGGAATCAGATCAAATAATCAAACGGGCAGTAAAAGATCTCGAGAAAACACCAATGAACAATAATCAGCGAGACCTCTCAAACCTGCTGGTTGCGAATTGGAGTTCATGCGATCGATTGTGCTCGAGCTCGACACACCATCCAAATTCAAATCAACGAAAGTCTCTCTCTCACTCGCGCCCCCTCTCTCTCTCTCTCTCTCTCTGACGCTCGTCGCTCTCTTTCTCTCTCTAGTCCAGCTGGTAGTCTTATCAGGTTGTGGCGGATATTTATATCCAAAAAATTCCAGCGGCAGAATGTGGGTCCCTTTCAAATCAGGTGGGCCCCACCCTTCTACAACTATTCTTCGTTCTCCTCATTTCACATTTAACTTATTATGGAAAGACGGAATCTCCTGCTGAGAACCCCAACACTCCACGCATAAATTGTAAGGCGTAAGTTATGCTGACTCAGCAGTTCAGGGATGAAAGATCTTCTTTCTGATATCTCAAGTAGCTACTCTAATATTGGGCGTAACAATTCTCACACTAGGACAGCGCAAGATTCGAATTCAGACACTTATTATCAAATCTGTCATTCTTCAACCACGAAAGTGAACGTGTATAGGCTCTTTCACGTTTAACTAATACCTCTAATCACTAATCTTAGCCAGTAAACATTAATTTATGGTTTTTAATTATTTACCTTTTAAAATAATTATTAAAATAAAAATGATTAAAATTATATTTACTTTAGTTCATTTCCAATAAATAGTACCAAAGGGTGCCACACAAATAGATTTCAATTATCCGAGCTAGCTCGTAATTGCAACGGCCAATTTTTTACCCCTACGCATGTTTTTGTATCAGATGCTTTGTGTATTTTTGGTGTATTTATAGCGACATAGTCGATTTATGCTCGTTGTATTTGTCACTCCCAAGTTGTTCCGAACTCTATACTACTTTAATTTTATTTTTATTATAATAAATAATATATTTTAAAGTGAAAAAATTTCTTAAATTGAATATTATGTCACAGTTTTTTTCTTCATCATTTTTAAAGAGTGTTTTTGAGCTTATTTTTCAAAATTTATATTTTCTTAATTTTTAGCCTCTTTTTTTATCTTAATTAATTATGTCTTATTTTAAATCTGAAATTAATAATTATTTATAATTTATTATATGAATTTTAGTATATTTAAGAAGAGAGTAAACACAATTTCATTTTTTTTAATTATTATAAATAGTAACTATGAGAAGTCTCAGGTCAAGTGCAGTTCTATCAAAGAATCAGTATTAACTAGGGGTTGACAAACCGTTAACGGGCGGAGTATCTTAAAAAAATACCCGGTTCGTTCGGGTATCGGATATGAAGTAGTACCTGAAACCTGGACATATCCGAAAAAATGGAAAAATATCCGGATTCGGGTATTCCGGGTAGGATCCGGGTATTTTTGGGTTTACCCGAAATTTAAATCTTTCCGAAATGTTGCTTACCTGGATCTGGGTATTCCAGGTAGGATCCGAATATTTTTGGATTTTGATAAAATAAACAGAATCTGGGCTGGGCTGAGCAACAGGTATTAAACAAGGTATCATGTATTTTTGCAATACCCGGTACCCAGACTCCCTACCCGTTTATCCGAACCCAAAACCATATTTTTATCCGTTATCCTACCCGTACCCGGCCCGGACCTTACGGTTTCGGGCCAGATCTTAAGGTCCGGTTCGAGTTGTCCAGCCCTAGTATTAACTATTCTAAATGTGGAATCAGAATAAGAGTGGAGCCATATCGTGAAATATGATAATTCTGGTTTGGTATAATTTAGTTCTACAATTTTAAAAAATTAGAATATAAAAATAAGATATATATTTTTGTTATACTTAAGTCGTGTTGTGAGTGACTGGCTCAAGTTTTGAGTCATTTTTTAAATTTAGTCGAATTTTATTTAGTTGTTTTTAACTCATTTTTGTCTTTTTTTTTTTACTAAAATTTGGTGACAATTCACGATTTTACCTCAGTTAGTGAATCATGAATTTTAAATAATCGGAACCGAAATCAAAACCATAAAAGAGCGAAACTAACTTAAATTGGACAAAATCGATGGTTCTAGTCTAATTTTATATGACATTGGATAAACAATTGAAAGTCATTTTAGTTGTTTTAAATAGTTATAAATAATGTTCACATAGTATTGAAGAAATGTTTTTAGTTTAAAGAACTTTTAGCCCTCACGGGCTTAGCTCAGTGGCCAAATTGTGGTAGATTTGGTACAATGATCACGGTTTGAAACCTGCGCCACCACAGTGTAGGAGTTTAATCCTCTAATGTTGAGGTTGCTCCTTGTGGTGTCAGGTACGAGCCTCTCATCTCTGAGCTACTGAGTCACTGTGATTTAGCCCCTTCACAAACTGTCGGGCCGGGGTGTAAGAACTCTGGGTGCGAGGGTTTCGCCTTTTAGGTACAAGTTTAAAGAACTTTTAACGTCTAAGTACATAACTCTGTCTACGAAACAGTTGCTGAAAATGGGTTCGCATGAAAGGAAATAGATTTTGAAAACTGCTTTAAAAAATTGGGTCTTTATTCAAAACACCATATTGCTAATTGTTTGCTTCCTACTTCTACAAAAAAACCACTATCTGCTTTTATATTATCACCATGTACACATCTTTAGACTAAATCTAACAATAATCAAAAGGATTTCCTCGCTCGACTTCTTTGATCTCCTCGTCATTTCAAACCCGACCAGAGTCGTAAATCTCAATTCGGGTCGATTTCACCAAATCTCTAGATGTTGAAAAAACACCTGTCTAATCTCCGGAAAGCAAGCAACAGCTACCAGCTGAGCTGCTCACTGCAAAAGGCCGATCCCGGACAAGAAACTTCACCGTTCTTGCCCCGAGATCCTCCATCAACTCGAGACACTCATGCAAATCCGAATCACAACCAAGCATTACCCATTCTTTTTCATCGTCTAAATACTTGAGCTCCAACGATCCACTCGGCAATTTAAACCTCTTGGCCACTTCTTCATTGAGTTGAAAATAACCCCAAGACGGATCGAATTTGAATCGGATTGTATCTTCTCCGTATGAAGCTTTGACCGTGATCTTTGATCCACTATCGACGCAGCATATTTTGTATTTCGGATACTTTTGGCCTTCGAAACTTTGAGATCCCGATGAACTGCCATGAAGGAGAGTACGAGATCCACTCGACGAGTCCCCCGTGCTTGACGAAAGTGGGTGGTTGTGCTCTACGACTCCATCATCGGCTTCCCCGATAGTGTCCATCTCATCCGCAGCCAATGAGCTAGAGCTCTGAGATTCAAAGTGAGAATTACTATAGTTGTTTCTAAATAATCCTCCAAAAATCTTAATTGAATTCTGAAACCACCTAAGAAATCAAATTCAGATTAAAAAATCCATTTTTTCTCTCTTTTTTGAATTTCAAAGCTAGAGAACAGACAAGAATGTAAAAAAAAAGTAACGGTCACTTATATTCTTAGCATACTTTCTTGTGTCAAGATGCCAATGATCTATTTAAAGTGTATTTAATATATCATATTAAAATAATTAATTATTATATTTATTGTATTTATCATAACTTGATACGTCAGCATATACAATAAGAAGATAAGCCTAGCATAACCAAAAAATGAAACATCTACTGTAGTTACCTTAGAGTCACCGCTAAGGTCCACTCGCGGAACGCCAAATTTTCTTGGCGAAATACTTGTTGACGGTAATATGTCATCTCCGGCCATGAGAAACTCGTTGTCTTCCAACTTGATCGAAGAATTGTGATCATTAAAACACACTCGAGGGACCGAAAGTAGATTGTTAAGGGCTGGTTCTTCTCCACAATGCGGCTTTTTCTTGGGCAATAGAAAATTACTTTGACTGTTAAATTCTTCCATCGGAGCGGGCGTGGCTATAAAACCTCCAGTAGACGGATCAAACTTCAATCCTCCCTCCACTCCCTGAACAGAATCGAGCACCGTTTGAATTTTCCTCAAGGATCGATTCACCTTGTTGATTTTCCGAGATGGCCATCTCGAAATCCCATGTTGTCTGCATATTCTTTTTAAGGTAGTGGGACAAACTGCAGTTGACCAGAAAAAAAGTTCATAAAAAAATTAGCAGAATGGAGTCACATGAATATTTTGCAAAAATAAATAAAACCACGCAACATATGTCGCTAAAATTATTAGCAGGCTCTTTCAAAACAACATCAATTATGATTTTTTTGTGAGAAAATTGAAACAAACTTTAAATAAAGGGTAATGATAATTATATTTTCTCATTATACTTTCTTATTATACACACTGACGTATCTAGCTGCAATTGATTCAGTTAAAATACATTTAATATATTACAATTGAAAAAATTATTTATTATATCTATTCTATCGATCGCTCCTCAACACATCAGCGTGTACAATAAAAATATATGATAAGAAGATGAACTTAACATTATTCACAAATAAAATGATTAATAGTAATATAATTTATCCAAAAGGTTAATGTATGAAAGTCGTATATAATCAATGAAAATATTGTGCCAAATAAGAGAGGGAGACTCACCGCCAATATTTTTTGCAGCATCCTTCAAACTTCCTGAAAAATATTGCTGAAGAATACTCAAGCTGACGTTTTTCTCAGCCGTACTCCGTTTCTTCCCCAATTGCCTTTGCGATCCACTCGTCTGAAATTTGATATATAAAATAATTATTCTATGTGAAATAATTTAAGTTTATCTTTTTAGTATATTTTATTCTAGTACGCGCTGACGTGAGCTATTATTAATGTAATTAAAATGCATTCAAACGTATTACAATTAAAGTGCACTTTAATTACACTAATAACAGTTTGACATGTTAGCGTACAATAAGAAAATAAATTTAACATTACTCAATGTGTCAGCAAACGATATCATATTTCAACTATAGATAAAAAATTGAAAATGAGAAAAAATACAACTTTTCTCATGAAAATATCAAATGCGTACCGGATCAGAAGAACAAATTGTTTCAATATCTTCATTCACCGACTTCGACAACTTCAATTTTTCCTTTGCGCTCAAACTATCTGATGTACTTGATTCTAAATTTCTAAAAGAAATAGGAGTCAACTTTTGAACTGTCTCGTTCGGGAATCCAACTTTAGAACGCTCAGAGCATACCAAATCTACATTTGAAACAGTCCTCAAGCTTCTACAAACCCTTTGCATGGTCCTGGAGAGGCTATTCAACAGTAGTTTCTGTTCATTTCTCCCAGTTATATCAACAGGTAAAAACAATTCTAAAATATAGTCATCAATCCCGGTATAAGTGCTTCTAAGACGGATGGCAACCGCAGCTTTCAAACCGAATTTCCGAACATGATGAACAAGTGGATATTCGTTTATATTATAAGCCTGCACATCGTGATTGAAAAAGGGTTGATTCGATTGAACAGCTTTCCCAACAATCCCTTGTCCTTCTTCAAGATAATGGTTGGTGCATACAGTCAAAAAATCTTGCATGGTTTTATCGTTCACGTAACAAGCCGTTTCTTCGATGCATATTATAAGTTTTTCATGGGGTCCGATAGTACTGTCCCGAACGTGCACTCTCGTAGATGCATCGTCCAGTCCCCTGGCATAACAACACGGTATCCATGTAAGAGCTAGAGGGAGTCTATGTGCATGGCACATGGCTCGTAGTACATTGGTTATTTCGGCCAATGCAGATTTTTGATTATTCGTAAGGCTCTGCAGAGAAAAAATATTTCATGAACGCACGTAAACGAATTATTCTCAATTTTCTTCTTTGATAACGACAAGGAGAAGGATAGTAGAAAATACGTGGGGGAGAAGTCGTGGTGGTGTAGCTGTCGTCAAATTAACGGCCTGCAAAGAGTCAAGCTCAGTAACAGCTCATAACGCTCTAATCGATGATATGAAGGAGGAAATAGTTATACTGACAAACACGTAATGTTAAAATTACAACGGTAAGTAGGGAGGTTTGAGGAGATGATTTTGCAATGAATAGTAGAAAATATAATATTATTACCAAGTATTACAAAGCAATTATGACTATTTATAGATTGAAGTATATTCCAGGAACTACACGTGTCTTAATATAATTGGTTGATGAATAAAAAAATAATAACCATAAATCACACTTAATATGTGTTAGGAATATCCTTTACACACTAAAATAGTTTAGGGTAGAGAAAGAGACATAGAACAAAGATAATGAATAAATTAAATAAAAGTAAAATTGAAAAGGAACACTGACTGTTAAAGGCATAAAATAGAGAGAATTAAAACAACTACTATGAACAGATAAACTAACTGTATGAAAAACTAACCCGGAGTGCTTGACACACTAGTTCCATTTCCAAGTCGAAATTGGGTTTTTCTTTATTAGTCACGAGTTCAAGAACCGCGCAACAAAACATTTCAGATTGGAAATCAAAAACTGGCAATGCAATCGATCCCCGAACGTCATGGCCAAGAGCATGCTCGACACGGAGATATTCTTCCTTTTTGTAGTAACTAACATTAGAAGTCCACTCCGGAATTTTCGAGGCAAATACACGACCAGGAAGTCCAAGCACCGCACCCGGTTTCTCTTCTGTAGAAAACGTGAACATTCTAGACACTTCTCGAAACCCCATGAGCATTTGATCAAGCAAATAAAGTTGCTCACTAGCAGTCAAAACATACTGATTCCCGTGCTTCATAGGAACCCATACTTGGGCCAAAGTACCTTCATTAGAAGATTCCTTGAATAAGGTCAATGCTCTTAGCATTCTTTCATCAAGGGACCATCCAAAAGGCCTAGAGATGACATAATTACTCGTGTCCATAACATTGTTTTGTTTCGATTCCGAGTTGTTTACATCGCTTGAATCTATTGAAAACCTGAATACAGATTCCAGTTGATGAAACGAACTCCCCATTGAATAGGTAACACCACTGATATCAGTCATGGAGAATGCCTCGTTGTTATCTTCTACTAAATTTGAGGGATTCAATGATGAACAAGGCAATGATGAAACCAAAGACAGCCCATAATGAGAAACAGGATCTGGAGTTGGACTATAGCACCATTCAGCTGAGGAGTTAAGATTCGATAGGTTGGAAAAGTTGCCATAGTCGTCCTCAAAGCCGAGATTCCCCATGTTCACATCCAATGGCATGAAGGTTTCTAATTGCCCTCTTGAAGTTTCCAAACATCTCATCCCCTTTTCATTAGGGGAAGAGGGGTGTTCCATGTTCAAATCAAAATAAATTTTTTAAATATTATTTTGCAGTCCAAAATAATCCTCGGAATGTTATAACAGTTTCCGACCCCAAAAAATTCAACACAGCTTTCACCTTTCATTCTCTTTGCTCATAAGCAAGAGCATTTGTCCCAAACAATGTCCTTCGATCGAACGGCTTATAATCCTGCACCATCCCAGAAGAATTTTTTTTAGTTTTCCCAACTTTACAGTACAAATCTCAAATGACAATAAAAAAATTCACGAAATAAACCAGTTCATTCTCACAATTTCTACCTCACATGATACCTGTTAATTTTACTCATAGCAATAATTCTTTCCTTCCTTTGAATACAGCAATAGCTCATTAGGACTTACACCTGAAGTGTTCTCTTGACTTTACTTTTGGAACAATTATTACTTCGATACGTTATATTCATTGATAAAATAGTTGAAGACTGAAGAAATTCTTGTAATTTTTTTCTCTCGAAAATAACATTTGAGAAAAAATTTATGGGGCCCATAAACTTAACAGTGGAAAAAACATTTTTTCCAATTTCACATGTGAAAAAAAAACTCCATGGGACATCACTGATTACTCCTACAGATCAAGTTAGTTCGCTTACAGCGTCCTTCAAAACATATCGACACTTTTCTATCTTAGAAAAATAAAAATAAAAGGAAAATGTGAAGTTGGAAACTGAATCCAAGTGTTTAGAGTAGCGAAATCACTTAATAAACCTCGGGTCTCAGCAGCAGAAATGGAACAAACAAAAAAAAACAATAATGAGCAAATAGTTCATAGAGATTGTCGATTTACTTGCACAGATTCTTAATTTTTGCTAGAAACGAAACAAACCACGATATATCATCCTTACGGAGCAACATTCAACAAATGAACCCCTCAAACTCTAAGTAAAGCGCAAATCAACGCTCCAAATCTGGAAACACGCAGTTCAACAAGATTGAAAACGATGATTTCAAATGTTGTTTTTCATCATAAAAGAAGTTTATTTCACAAACCAGGAGGGATCAAGCTTCAGCTCCTTCGCAATCAGGAAAGTGGATTATTCTGAAAAGTCTCTCTCTCTCTCTCTCTCTCTCTCTCTCTCTCTCTCTCTCTCTGAGATTGAGCAAAACGGCGAGAGTTATCAGCTCGTGGCAGGCTGCCTGCGAGATTCATGGGAGTCTTGTTAAATAGAAATGCAGATTTGATTTAATACAAAATTACATTTTTTTATTTTTAATTTATAAATATATAATTAATTATTCCAGTTAATCAATAAACAAATTAATAACCTCTCATATTTATTGTTTATTTAATAATTTTAAAATAAAAAAGAACGGTATAATGAAATATTATTTTAAATGAAATAAAGTAGGATGTGTATTAATTAATTATAATAATTGGTAATTTAAAATCTCATAAAAAAATAGAATATGAGGGATGACATTGTAATTAATCCAATTGTTGAAGGTTAAAAAAATGACTTCGGAATCTGAAACTTGTTTGCTGCACAGCTGACTCACACGTGGACAGATTCTCTTAATCTTTTTGAGCACGATGACATAGAAATAAATATCTTCTCATAGAAAAATGTGAAAATCCAATATTACCCTAATATTGGATTTTCACATTTTTGAGCACGATGATTAATTATGATAGATTATATATAATAACCAAACTGTCACACCAATCAAATAACAACACGTAATCGGTGCAGTAAAATATAAAATTAATTAAAGTAAATTTAAGTCATTTTTAGTAAAAGACTAAGTATATATGATGCAGTTCAATTACCAACTATTCTTTATAGCTTGATAAAAGAAACTAGGAGTGGGCACGGTCGGAGCCAGGCCAATTTTAGAGATAAATCGGAACTAGAATTATAAAATATAGGTCGGTTTCGATTTGTTTCGGTCTGATTTCATGCTTAAAAAATCAAATATATATTTTTATTATATTTAAGTTAGATTTTGAGTTATTTAGAATATTAATTATATAAAAGAATATATAATGTAAAAGGGTAAAATTAATTGTTATTATTAAAGTGCACAAATCTATTTGTGGGAAAAAAACAAAACAATAATAATTTGAAAATATTGGAAAAAATAAAAAAACATGGAATTTTGCTAAGATTCCTTGAATTGTTGATTCCAACCTCTGAAAATTGCGAAGATTCTGTGTTTCATTTTGTTTACCTCGGTTAGACAAGGTTTGGGAAAGACCAAATCCAAATCAATCTCAGCCCTCCGTTTAGATTCCGCATCAAAGATCGAGATTGGGATTCCTTTTTCCATGTCAAAGATTCATTGAACCACCGTCACGCCATATTAGGAAATATAAAAATAAACCATATTATATAAATAAATGATTGCATAGACGTATGTTGAACAACATGGTCATGTGTCAATGTTGTGTATCGTTCTTGTGACATATTCAATAGATCGTTTAACGGCAAATATTTCCAAATTGTTCGGAAATATTTGAAATATTTTTGGCGTTATTTTTATTTAATTTGAATAATTGACGAAGTTTCCTACTCCGTGGACTCGGATTTAACGAGTTTCCAAGACGGTGTTTGCTAGCTCTTCGTTCACCTTCACCGGAAGGGGTGGCATTTGCTTCATTATTTCAGGCATCTCATTCAATCTGCGTGAAAAAAGATCACAAAAGAAGCTTCAATGTTTCAACTCCACAAAACATGTTAGATTCGGTACGGGATTAGAGTTTCATTGCATATAAATATACGATTGAATCGCAAAACTCATTTATACCGATTTTGATTAAATTACGTACTCGTTCATTATTTTGAGGATGTTGTCTCGAGTTTGGCAGAAGAGACCAATATTGTCTTGAATCTGAAACACAAGGATGGGTAAGGTGATCTTTTCAATATTCTATGAATGAAGATCACAGACAATATAAAGATTCTGCAGATGGTTTCTCCAAGAATAAAGATGGTCAAGTTTCTCACCTGCAAAGCTGAAAGATTTGCAGAGATCCGATTCAAGGCTTGAGCATTTTGTTCGAGAAGCTCCCCGGTGGCTCCATCAATGGCTGCATACAATGCCAAAGATCTCAAGTTCACACAACAAAATCTAAAAGACTGAGAAAGGAGAAGAACCAGGACCAAACCGACCTTTGCACGAGATTCCATCATCGTTGTCCATTGAAATTATCGGCATTCCATATGGAGGAGCATTCAATCGAGTTGCCGTTTGAGACGAATTAATTGATGGATCTCTCACTCTTTCCTAAAAACCAAATGATATCGTATTTCCGGGTGAATCTCAGAATCGAGTGAGTTAAACCAGAAGATGGCAACATAAATATGAGTTTTTCTTGGTTGGTGATTGGATTAGAAACTCAAAGAAAGATGACATCAATCTAACACCATTGATATGCAGAATTGCAGAAATTCAAACAGCCATCATAACACCATAATATGATAATACCTATGTCTTCATACCTTCTTGTCTCTGTTCTTCCTGCTTAGATTGTGCTCCTCCTTCCTTCTCTTGCTACTTTCTTTTTTCTGAGAAAAACAAAGGATTATTACAGACATTTGTCCGAAAAACAGTTGACAATGCTCAATAATGATAGTCTTTTCTATAATCATTGAAGCGTGCAACAAGATCCTTGAAATCATGTCTCATTTGGTTCGTTTGGAAAGCACTTGCAATCCTTAAAATTCAAAACGAGGGACAATGACATTGAAATTGGAACTTGGAAATGATGGTTTAAATATTCATATGCAGTAGTACCAAGAAAATCACACATACATTCATCCATCTACAGCGTAAAGCGATATCTCGTACTGTCTTGTTGGGTAGTTGCATGGCTATCTTTGCGTATCGAATTATATTGGAGTCCGACGAATAGCTGCAAGAAATAAAATTAGCATCGGATTCAATAACTTGCAAGACATTTGATGATGTTTAAGTACACACATAAACTTGAACGTTAAGATTAAGAAGAAGGAGATGATAAACAGCGCAAGAAATGTACGAGGAACTTATCCAAGATTTCTGATCGATGAAGTATTTTCATATTGAGATCAAACTACTACTACTTCTTTTGATTTTATACAGTATAGAGTTTATATTTGAAATGAAAAGATGAAGCAGGTTGTGGAATCCGAGCCTCTTAGAGAAACGAGGATTCGCTAAGTTTATTCTCCGTTCACAACGATAACAGTGAAAATAGAAAACTCGACCATGAAATAAGTTAGTTCAATATAATCTTGCAAACTGTAAGAATTTCCGCAAATCATTCACGAAAAATGCAATCACAACTCACTTTTTAAGCCCCTCATCCAGAGTCATCTGCTCGTCAGCTGTCCAATCCGTGGAGATTCCAGGGTTGTGCTTCATAGCAGCCGCCGTTCCAGAACTGTCTGGAGCCATCACCGGAGCCGAATTCCCGTTGGTCGGATTCCCTCCGTCCAAAGCATGGCCGGATTCTTGATGATTCCCCGATGGATTCGCCATTCTCAATCAACTCTTCCAACAAGTCAAAAATCGAAAACCCAATCCCTAAATCCGATAACTGCTTAAATCGTCACAGCCTCGCAAATTTTTCGTTTGTTCCCGCCAATTCCAGCACCCGCCACATGAAAACATCAAACACAATCGAAGAAAAAGCTTGGACGGCAATGAATAACAACAAATGGAGCAACGAAATTGAGACTGAAGGGAGCTCCGCGAAACGAAGAACGAAGAAGAAACTAAGAAAATGAGCCACCGGAGACGGAGAAAGAGAGAGTGACAGGAGATCCGTACGGAATGGAAGAAAGGGTTTGAAGTTCGCAGTTGAAAGTACACTGATTTCAGAGACCCAACAATCAATTTCTTTAACTATTTAAATACATACTTTATTTTTAATTATTAATTTTAATTTAACTACCCACAATTCTACTTAGTGCTAATTATCAAAATAAATAATAAAATATGATAATTCTAGGTTTGATTTTTTATTATATTTTTTTTATTATTCACGTTGATATATTAAATATTAATTAATATATTACATATTTATTTATATTTATCGTTTTATTGTATGTTTTTTATTGTACACGTTGATGTGTCAAATAATATAATTATTTATATTTGATTAAATTAATTATACTTTAATTAAATAAATCGATGTTTGGCATCTTAGAGTGTACCATAAAAAGCTAAGATGTCAAACATCGATTTATTCAATTAAATCGATTATTTATTGTATTTTTTAAATAATAAATCAATTTATTCTTTCTAAAAGCATTTTGTAGTATACATAATCCATTCTTTTTTAACTAAATTTTTAAAGAATTAATTAAAAATACCAACTTGATTTTTATTTTTGTACAATTTTATTTTTAGTATTAATGATTAAAACTAATTAAATCAATCGATGTACAATAATTGAATCAATCGATGTTGGCATCGCAGTTTATCGTATATATAATCTATTCTTTTATAACTAGATTTTTAAGGTATTAATTAAAAATATCAACTTGATTTTTATTTTTATTTAATTTGTACGATTTTATTTTTAGAATTCTTTGAGAAACTCACTAGTTGCACTGTATTTTATAATATTTTATACCGGATGAGTTTGAAAATATTACGAGTTTGGCGAGCTTGGATTTGGAAAACAACAAGTTAATAGATCAATCGGACACTCGATTCAATCCAAATTTGACTTTAAATTTTAGGTTTGTTTCGGTTCGAGTTCATATTCGATTTGTAAAATTCAAACCTGCAAGGTGAAAGTTATAGTTAGACCTAAACTAATTGAACTACCGAACTTAATGTCATCCTTATTTTAATTATCATTAATTGTGGACCGTAGTTGAAGCCTCAGTGTGTAGGGGTAAGATCTGTGAGTTCGGGTCGAGTTCTGATAGAAAATAGATATGATTTAATAGGTCAGATTTTCTAAAATTAGATCCAAACACAATCTGATCTGATTCAAATCCGACCATAATTTTGGGTTGGTTTCAGTATATTTAGTTTCATAAAATTCAAATTCACGGGTTATCAACATCAATTAACTAAAATTCAATTATTTATTCGTAAATTTTAGATTTTCTCAGTTCACCTGCCAGATCAATGAGTCGATTCGTGTAAAATTGAGTCTGAACTTAATTCGATCGTTTATTCATTCTGATCCGAATCCGAATCTGAATTCAAACAAAAATTTTAGACTTGATTTCGATTTGGATTTACATCGATTTTTTTTAAATAAAAAACCCATACGATCTTATCCAAATAGTCAATTTCGATTGAGTTAATTTACTAATTGTTGTCAAAACAAGCTTAGCTAAGAAGTCTATTTCCCAAGTTTTTTATTACTTTTTTGAAAGAGAGTGGTATGTTATGGACCCAAACCCATGGTCCCAAAATTTGTTTACTAGCATCAGATTATGAGGAGTAAATTGTCTTTTCATGTATGTCACTTGCAGAAATAGCACCATTTTATCATATATTATCATATTCGCAAATAGACAATACAATTGTACGTTTTATTGTTTTTTTAGTAATTTTAATGGCAAAAGACCAAAAAGGGCTCACAAGTTCAACCAACATGTAACAAAAACCGAACATAAATTATGATTATAAAATTAATACGATGTTACAACTTTGGTATTATTCTTGTTGTGTCATTAGTGTTGATGAAATGAAATTATTAACGATCATCGAACTCTCGTCAAGCGTCTTCTACGTAAATTTGGTGACTTTGATTTTCACATTTATTTCCTTTTTTGCTTATTAAAATTCTATTATCAACAATTATTATTTATCATAATTAAAATAATAATTTTAAGGTTATCTTCTTATTATACATGCATAAATATTAAACTAAAATTAAAATAATAATTTTAAGGTTATTTTCTTATTGTACATGCAGATATATTGAACTATAATTAAGAAGTGAGCAAGACCAGATCAGAATTGCTGGTTTTAATCTAATTTTGGTTTTAGTTTTTAAAAAACGTGATTTATGGGTCTTTTTTTATCTTTATGAGTAAAAAATTATGTAATCGGAACTGAGACTGTGGGTCAAAAAAGTTATAAAATCGAGTAAAATTCGATCTAAACCCTAGTAAAATGCATTATAAATCCTAAAATTAGTTATAAAAAATCCTTAATTACTTAAAACTCTATCTAAATATAATAAAAAATATAATTTGTTGTAATTAACATCCTAATTATTCTAATTAAAAAAAATTATAATTTTGAAAATTTGTAATTAACTCTTAAAATAATAATATCATATAAAAACATACAAAAGTTCAGACAAGATCTAAACCATTGCAGTTCTCCTTCAAGCTTTTGAAAGAAATCCATGGAAGTGAAGGTGATTTCAAGGGAAACCATCAAGCCCTCGGTAGAAACACACCAGAAAACCCTGAAACTTTCCCTTCTGGATCAGATTTCCCCTCTCAGCTACACCGCACTCGTTCTTTTCTACCCTGTCTCCGGCGCCGACGATGACCGTTTCTCGCCGGAAGTTGCGGCCGTCAAATTGAAAACCTCACTTTCCGACGCTTTATCTTACTTTCCCTTGATCGCCGGAGCAATCAAAGCCGATTCCGTCCATTGCAATGCCCTCGGAGCGACATTTATAGAATCGAAAATCGACTGTAGATTGTCGGAGATCCTCGAACCACCGCGATTTGTCGTCATAGATAAGCTACTTCCGTGTGAGCTCCGCTGTACCGGAAAACTAGAATCCTCGGTTCAAGTTGCTGCTCAGATCAACGTCTTTGCCTGCGGAGGAATCGCCATTGGCGTTTGTTTCTTGCATAAGATCATGGATGGAACTAGTTTCAGCTTTTTTCTCAAATCATGGGCTTCGATCTCAAAAGGGACGTTCCAAAATCCAACCCTGTACAACTACAAGCAGATATCGGAGCTGTTTCCGGCGAAAGAACTGAAATTTTCATGGCTTTCCGGCCAGTCTCCGTTCATCTGCAAAGGAAAGCGTCGAGAAAGAAGGTTCGTGTTCAAATCTGAAGAAATATCCAATCTCAAATCTATGGCAGTTTCAAAAACTGTTCCAAATCCAACAACCGTAGAAGTAATATCTGGATTCATATGGAAACACATACTAAAAGCTGCATGGGAGAAATCTGGATCGATAAGCCCATCGGCGATGACACACGCAGTGAACTTAAGAACAAGAAAGAAACCACCGTTGCCGGAGAGCTCAACCGGAAACCTTTTCTGGCGAGCATTAGCTTACTACGACGGAGGAGCGGCGGAGCCGCCGTTGGACGAGATGGTGGGTCTAGTGAGGAAATCATTTGAAGAAATCAGCCACCATTACGTGGAAAAAATGGTGGGTTTTGAAGGGTTTGAGCAAATTTCAAACTCCATCAAAGAATGTGGAGAAATTCATGGAAGAACCGCTTGTTCATTTGGGTTTACAAGCTGGGTTAAGATGGGTTTAAACGAGGTGGATTTTGGGTGGGGGAAGCCAATTTGGGTGTGCAAAGGAGGAACTACAAAGGGTTTACTTAAAAACATCGTTCTTTTGGTGGAGAGTGGGTTTAATGATGGGATTCAAGCTTGGATTGCTTTGGAGGAAGATGAGATGGTGATCTTAGAAAATGACCCTCAATTTCTTGCTTTTGCTTCTCTCAATCCCGCTATCCGATCCTATCGTTAAAGTGATCGGTTAATACTTCGATCTGTGACTTGAGACCCGATACATCGCTAAATGGGCACGATGCTCTAAATCAAGTAATGTTGTGCCGTGTTGTCTTGTTTCGATAATGTCGGAAGTGATGATTTATGAATCTTCGAGTAGCTAAAAAAGTATAAACTTATGTTATGAGATATCGTTTCATTAACATGGATATTGTATGAGTATTATGTATCTATACATGATCATACGATATACTAATTGTAACATTTCCCGAAGTTTATATTATAATATTATTGGATCAGATACTTCAAAAATTTGTTCTTATTTCTTAATTTTATAGTCCAAAAAACATTACACTAGATAGAGAGACAAAATTTACTTATATGTAACGTAAATTTTACTTTCTTAATCGACGTGATGTTATATACTCTGACCCCACTAACATAGGTTGAACTCTCACAATCAATAACATACATAGTTATTCTTATCACACTAATATAGTAGTAAGCTTAAGGATAGTATTATTCAAATTAATCCCATTAATCTTGAAAAATATTAGGAAGTTAATCAACTTCCTAATATTTGATGTAAGAGAGGATTAATTTTACGTTGATTGAACTTAACATTGATGGCTATCTTTCCCGTGTTTGTAGAATGTCTCAGCCTTTTTATATTGTAGTTTAATCTTCAAAATGGAAGAAAATTAGCAAAAAAAAATCGGATTCCTTCGTGTTTTTTCACGTGCCATGCAAACAGAAAGAAGAAAAAAAAGAAATCTTAGTATTTATCGTGCAAATTTACGGAACCCATCCGAATCCTCTGCACTTTCATCTCCGAAACACGACTTGATTATATAATATCCGAATGGTGCATTTACATTAGTAAAACAAAATAATACATACACCTAGTAATGAAATCTATAACTCATTACCTTTACCAATACCATTGATGCAATGGCGTTGATCGTTTTTCATACTCGTGAAATACTCGAGGACGAAGAATTTTCATCACCGTGCCTCCAAAGTTGTTTGAGCTCGCCTCGGCACAAACCCAATATCACAGTGACACCTGAAACAAACGCCAGCAAAAACCAACCCCGATAATAGCCGAGTTAAAGATGGTATAAAATAATTTCTTTTTCTCTTTTGTTTTAATAATTACACGTCTTATGGTTAGTTTGTGCACATCTCATCAGATCCACAACCTCTAAGAAGATTAGAGTTTGATAACTTATCGCGTAGTAGATTGATGATAAATTTATCTTCTTAACATATCTTTTTATCGTACACACTAACGTGTCGCGTTGTAATTAGTCTAATAAAAGTGCATTTAATGTATCACAATTAAAATAATTATTTATAATATTTATCGTATCAATCTCAACTTGACACTTTAATGTGTACAATAAGAAGGTAAATCTAGCATTATCTTGCAGAGTATACCCGAGACTTTATAGTTAAGAAAATCCACAAAGATTACTGATTTAAAATTGAAGGATACTTTTTTTTGCCATGATCTACGAACCAAAAAAATGACATTATGAAGCAAAAGAAAGAATTTATCACCTAATGTACAAGGAACAAGGTAGAGAAGAGCAGGTTGACCATGTCCGTTCATCAAGTACAAGCCAAGATATGTAAAGATGAGACCTGCAATTGAAAAATATTGCATCATCGGTACAATAGAAAGGGGCCCACATCATCGTGTGCAAAAAAAAATAGTATTGTAAGTTCTAACTACAAGAAAATCTTTTAAAACAGTTATTAAAGAATAGGGAACAGAATATGAACAAGATGTTATCACTCTCCACCCTGCACTTTACTCGACTGTTTCACTCGGCCTTCTTTTCTGGTCAACATCATTCCCCGAACAGAACCCTCGACCAGGCAGTTGTAACATGGAGGAGTGAATCAATTCACTCTTCCAGCTATATGGTTTAATCATCAATAATTTCACCATGGGAGAAATTTGAAACTTGCACCTCTACTTTGTGGGTAGAGGTACGACTGCCCCAACCGACAATTTTGATCGTGATCGGGGGAGGATGTTAATTGGACAAAAAGGCCGAGTGAAACGCTCCTGACTGAAGTACGGGGTCGAGAGTCGTAACAAGGTGTCTACCTAAGTTTCATTTTCTACTAACAAGAATAAAAAGAGCTTTATTTAAAATACATAACGTAGGCTTTGAATTCTTGTCATCCTTGTGATTGAAATAGATATAGAAGACCATTGTCATGGTCAAACACCTTCCTCGGATAAGAAATATTGAGAATGAAAATATGGTCATAATCAATTATAAAGAAACATTATTGTTAAGATTATGCAAATAAAAAAGTATTTTTTGATATAATTTTGCTATTACAAGACAACTTTTCTAAATTGTGTAACAGTTGCTATTAAGACACCATTGGCTTCGATCAATTTGGTCCATGGAATGAGATTAAATCCCATTCCACAAATGATTTTCTTTTTATACAGTTGATAAATCACCGCAACCATAGTTTCAATGATATGAACTGCTTCAGGAAAATAAGCAGATTTGAAATATGAATCATCTCTACTGCAAGCCAAGAGTTAAATCAATAATTGAAGTACAATATGTAATAACCACTAAGGCAAATGCATCGTAATATAAGAAAAGGTCAGATGTACTCACCAAACCCATATCCAACGATCAACCAAAGATAATATCCATTCGCAACACCTTTTTTGTTTGCTTTGTCAAATCTAAGCCAAATAAAATAAAATTAAATAAAAAATGAAAACCTAAAGGCAAATAAAACACAAATAATGAGAAAACGTCACACATCTAATCCTCTCTTTCCCAAATTTCATGACATTAAACTATAAAGGTCTTACTCTCATACAGATTCTAACTCTCATATGTCAGAGTGACAAAAACAGAGACTGGACTTCACCTCCTCAGCCATTCAATATGAGATGTGTTAGTCGGGAATATGGGTGGACTTGTTGCGCTGTAGTTCGATTTTTGGAAAAAATAAAATCGGACTAATATATTTCTGTTTTTAAAATTTAGTAACAGGATCGGACCAGAATCATACCATAAATTATGATTTCCCAATAAAATAAAATAAAATAAAAAATTTAAGATCAATAGAAACTAATAATAATCCAAATCAATTCAAGTCTAACAAAAAAATATAATATTTAATATAAGAGCATAGAATATTAAATAAAAAATTAATTAATATGATTACAAAATTACTAACTATAAATGAGATAAATTTAAAACTCATATTTATCAATATTATCCGGCACATTATTAGTCATCAAATTTAATTAGGTGTGACATGGTTAAGTCTGAGATGATTCTTTAAAAAATAAGACTGAACTAATATATTTTGATTTAAAAATTTTAAAAACATGATCAGGCATGACCAAGACAAATCAAAATATTGTGGTCTAGTCCGATCAGTTGGGTTAGGTTTTGTCCACACCTAGTTGCGAATATGAGGGGCTAGGGAGGCACTACAGAAGGGATGATCTTGGACAGAGAGGAACGATAATAACGTCTTTAACCACTAGTAAGAATTATCCACCACATGAAATTTCAAACACTTAGTAAGTTAATGAAATTTTATACATGCAGAACACCAGAAGTTTGACTTTCCTGTATCTGTAGAAAAACAACTACTACTTTAAAGATAATCTGATGCTCCTTGAGAGATGGTTAAAGTTGGCAACCATTTGGAAATATACAAGAAACTCATCCTAACAATTTAATATGTTAAAAAACATTACCTGAAAGCAAAACATACGAGCAAACCCGGAAAGAGTATGTCACCAAAACCAATCATGTCATAACCACTCCAAGGATCAAATAAACGAGGGATTTTCAAAAGCATGGGAATGGATTCTCCCCCACTGTTGTCTCCTCGAGCAACCTAACGAAATCAGATCATGTAGAATGAAATATCGCTATCTAAACAAGTAGAATGAAAAAGATATTCATCGTAATCACAAACTTCATAAACTACGAGAAACTGAAACATCATCTGACTACTAGACACTCAGTAGAAAACATCATGCATTATTACACTATAAATTTTTCACGTAGCATAACCAGACACCTTCAATAGTAACCATTTACAGTTTCCATCATTATGTTCCTTGAAAGTTATACCCAGAGACTCTAAATATGTAAGGGAATAAATTCATTTGAACCCAGCGTTATAGTACCCGTGACCAAGAATGTAGCTAAACCGCAAGTAAACCACGTTATGACCTGACCAGCGTTATGATTCTGGTAAGTCAAATCTGTGACTATCGCCACATCACAATCATCTTCAGAGTCATCAATAATTTTCTTGTCATGTCCTTTTTATGCACTTTTTTCCCATCTCAGACAATAAACTAAACCCAGAATTTAACTGAAACTTATTGTTATATCCATCTGGATGAATTTTTAGAAAATGAATCCTGTGATTGGGAGCCTAATGCAGATCACTACATGTTATATTCACATTTCAAGTAAGAGCAGTCAAGAAACCAATTTTTGAACTGCAATAAACAAGTTCAAGATGATCTCCTAAGTCCTGGTGGGATTTCTAAGAAAATAAATAATCATATATTTATTGGATTGATCTACTCACCGCAATCATAACACTTTCATGGAATAAAACTGGTGAAACGAACACCCAGAAGATGTCGTAAATAAATGCGCAGCAAAGGAGTACTGTCGCAACCTGAAATGTTAAACTACAGCAAAGTTAAAATTCAATATAACTAACTATTCAAACCCCCAACAAAAGCCTCAGATACCTTGATATTAGGTAATCGTGCCATCTGCAAAACTGTTATCATCAAGCAAATACCCTGTCAAAAGAACCTACTATTAAGTACAAAAGAGAGAGATATGATATAAAAAATGTGATAAAAGATTTTTTTAACAATTCGATTAAAGATGAGTGACATAAGAGAATTGTGTAACAACAAAAGGAACTCTATATGAACTAATGAGACTTGAGAACATTCATATCAAAAGAGAAGAAAAAGAGATAGATCGGAGTATAGTGTTGCTATCTTAAGGACTCAGCTGCAAATCTTCATGAAACCATCATGATATCTTTGATAATGATAAAGTTCATGAAAGGAGAATATGTTCACCTACTGCCAAATAATGATGCACTACATATCGATTTCACAAAAAAAAAATTGAAGAGAAATTCATTAAGTTTTTCCATTATATTATTTTGTGTATGAGTAGTAGAATTATATATAGCTTCACGAACAATATGGGTTTTAAAAGGGATAATAGAAGTGTACCAAATATTTACCGACCATTTATGCAGCATTAATCTGAACTTTAATCCAATCAAGTTCAAAATAATACTCAGGAAAAACACAATTATTAGTCTTCTTGGCCATCAATTTGTTGATCTGTACTTTGCACTCAAAACTTAATAATCAGCAGAAAAGACATCAAATCTAAATGATCTCAGATAATATCATTCCACAACTCACAGCCCAAAAGGCTCTTGGGCCGGATGGGCAATCAATTAGCCTAGTAGCATGATACATTATCCCATGCATGGATGAGATGGATAAACCACTAAATGATCTCCAAACTTCTATTAGCCACAGGTTGTAGGGGAACATAAATTCTAATGTAATTGCTTTTGGTATAAAGTTGTAAGAACAACTCCTGGACTACTGATCATGTACTTATCTCTGTTTTCAGGAAGAAAAAGAATTGCTGAATGATAGATGGAAACTTACGAGAATATCTTGACCAACCCAAGCATACGATTCTCGCCGATTTATTGCCCAGAAGACAGAAAATATGATACAGAACAGTAGAACAAGTAGGGAAACCACAGAAGCTTCCCCTAAAAGAGGCAAAGTCACAGACTTCCTTTTACAATTATTGCATGCTCTACGAAAAGAAATAATATTTAGTCAGAAGAGAATATTAATGAGCAAATCAAAAGCTAGACATACCTTGACATCAGGCCCAATATACACGCATGCATTCCCTAAAAGATAAAAGCTACTATAATGAGCAATGTTTTTTTAAATAATTTCAATGTCATCAAATGATCCATACTGAAAGTTTTATGATTACCTCAGTGCCACCGATGCAGAAGAGTACAATCAGCAGCCAGATAAACCAAGAAGACATAAAGAAATACAACAAGACCAGAAAAGTTGATGCAGTTATTACAAAAATTACAGCACCCTTTGCACTTATATCAAGGATTTCCTTATCAGAATCATTGCTTTGAGCTGCAGCTATGGAAGACTCCTAGCCAAGATTGAGTAAAAAATTCATTATGTGCTGCTCATATAGTTACCACATCAATTAGACAATTTTATCAAAATTAACCATAGCAATCATTATCAATAGTTCCATGAGAACAAGTATTCGTTCATGAAACAAATATCCAGGTTATGGAGCATCGTATCATTTCTTTTAAATTAAGTCTTTTCCTTTGTTAACAAATATCTATCTCATTGTCTTTTTACATTCCAATTTTTATCATAAGGTCAGAAAGCAATATCTACTACTATTCAAAATTAACCTGAAAACTACTAAGAGCAACTGATAAGTCCCCAAGTTATACACTATTAAATAGCACATAAAAATAATCTAAGCATTCGATGAGAGTAATGAAAAAACTGAAATTTCTTTGTTGGTTCAGAATAAAACCTTTGGTGACAACTCGTTGTAGGGCTCATCAGTTTGCTCTGAACCAGTAAATTCTGACCAAAGAGAAGCACATGTAATAGTTCCGACAGCCATAATCCATAAGAATACAACTGAGAAATCCACAATTGGACGCTTTGGAGCATATAATAGAAGATCCACTGTACATCAATGCAAAGAGTTGAAAACTCTTTCAACATAAATTAACAAAGTAATGATAGATCCATACATGACTACGAGTAATATTAGCAAGAAAATATCCACACCCATTATTTATGTTCAGGCACTATCTCCATCCCCATTCTTAACATATACACTTAGTTTACAATTATACAATATATTTAAGACAAAGATGCCACAGAATTATGTGATCATTTTACCCACAAAAATCCATCCTAAAAACATTTAAATTCTTTTTATACAAGTGTAATGAGAAGAGGCAGGCAACAAAAAAAATGTTTCACTAACTTTTTTAGGAGCTAAGCTTTTTTGCAACTTAATCCTAACCTTTTATTTTCTTCCCATATAAGAAAGGCTCTAAACAACTACAAAGAGAATAGCAACTCTTAAAAATCTATCCCACGAAATTAGTGCTACAGAAAAAATTCTCAGATAAATACATTAAAACATCCTAGTATGCCTAATTGAGAGTGAAAAGATTAAGACTCCTGAAATAATATAAGACTAGAACTCCTTAGGAGTCATATCAATCAATTTATTTCAAGTTCAAAATCTTCCTTATAACAATCAATCTATAATTAAAGAAACATCCTACCTGGTTTTTAGGTAAAAGTTCAAGGTAAAAAATGATGGGTGTGTTAAATATACCTATTTGAAACTTGTAGAATGCAAGAACTCACCTTGTTTCCCATCAGCTAAGGATTTTTTAAGAGCTTCTCCCCCAGACTTTGAAATCATCACAACAGGAATCTTAATGTTAAGAGCTGTATCATTATCAGAACACACCATCTTGTATAGATCTGGAACGTTAAGAAACAAGTTCCAAATTTGAGATACAATGATAAAATTTAAAAAAGTACTCTAGGGGAAGCTACTGTAAAATTAAGCTAATATCAACAGTTCACTAACAAATCAACCACTTATAGGATCAAGCTCAACTTTCTAAGATTCGCTCATTCATTAAAAAAACAATATTATTCTTATATGTCAATGTTTTCAGTCCACTTTAGTTCTCGTATAATGATGCCTATGGACTTTCTTAAAATGTATGTTTATTGTTTTAAGGTTGATTACAAAGCATTGAACGATATTATAGGTTTCCCAAAATCAATGTCTTTGTTTGACAGTGTACAAATGCAGTTTATTACGTAAATGCAATGGTAAAAACCTTCATCATCATTTATCACTAAAAGCGCAGCTGCACCCCCTGATTGGGCAACCTCAGCCTTAACAGTGAAGTCACATTCACCACGGAAGGACAAGGCTATGGATCCAGATAACTGTGAAGGAATGGATACAAAACAATGAGTAGGTATGCTTTGGAAGAGCAAATAAAAACATTTTTCACGTCAATTATCTTTGCAGGATGAAATTTTTTCATTCTATATAGTTTTCAGTAGACATGAATAATTATAGACATCAAAAAATCTTCCTGTGAGAGTAGTATCATAGCCATAATCCAATATCAATTAATGAATATGTTCATTGTATGCCCTAACACCAACAGATATTAATGCGCCATAACCTTTGAAGAAGAAAGGGAGCAGCCATTTGATGGATTTGAAAAAACAGCAGGCAATCTTTGATCATTGTCAGCGTCAGAAGGCAATAAGGCCCCAAATCTTGCACTTAGTCCAACTATGCTCTCATCTCCATCGCCATTAATCCAGATTTTAATTTTGGTCTGCAACAAAATATTAGAAGGAAAAAAAGATTGAATTCATAGAAAAATCAAACGTCAATGGTTTATGAATCTATGATATGTAATAAAAAATTCAGGTATTATACAAACTGAGCTACTAGATCCTTAAACCTTTCATTAGCAACCACAAATATTACCATAGTAGAAATTTGGCTCTTTAAAAATTACACCGAAACTACACCAATCACGAAGCCCTTTCACATCTACAATATATCCAAAAAAAAATTTGAATACAACCGCGCGTAAAAATAATGCCTCAAATGCTTTGGACATCAATCCTCATTTCCACTAATAAGGCACGAACATCAGAAATTAAAAAAATCCAATAAAAAGAGATATAAAACAATAATACCAATGCGAAAGGATTGTTGCATGAGGGAGACTTAGGAGTCGAATCGTCATCGCTAGAAACGTCGTCGGCGAGAACGAAAGAGGGGGAGAGAATGAAAGCGAGGAGAAAGAAAGTGAAAAGAGGACGAATAAGCGGTGGAGAATGGGAAGAAGGAGACATCTGAATCGGAAAAGGGAAGGAAGAAGGAAAGCGTCCTCGGTTGAATTGGAGGAACACGATGGTTGTTAATGGCGGTTCCTCCTCCTCAACTTTTGGGAGGACTGAGGACACGAGAGGCTCTCCGGCCAGGGGCCTCGTTCATATCATAACGAACTAATTCATTTTTTTTTTCTTTTTTTTAATGATTTATTTTGAAATTAGTTTTGCGAATTATTTAAGGTAAAATTTAATAAACCCTAATTTTTAAAGAAATAAATAAATAATAAAATTTGAAATAAATAAAAAATAACTCTAGAAAGGTGCGATATATTAATTGATTGTTAAAATAATAAAAAACATATATCATGCAAAAATTATTTAATTACAACTTTGAGAGTTTTATCAATTAACCTATTCGATCTGATGAGTTGGTTGGATCCGAACTCAATCTAAGTGTATATTCACTTCTATCTGAATATGACTAAAGATTTCATATTGGTTTTGGTTTGGATTCATATCGATTTATATTTAAATGAAAAATCGATTCGATCTTACCCAATAAATTAATTTGAGTTAGGTTAGTGGGTCGATCTGATCTGATTAACACTCCTAACGAAAGAGCGCAAAAATGAGCGACTTTGTTCAATAATTGATGCGGATTTTCCGGACTTGGTCTAAATCTAAAATGTTTGCTTTTATATAAATATAATCTTAATTGGAGCTAAATAAAAATATATATTTTTCTTTTATTTTATTTTTCCATCAATTATTAAAAATTATTAAATTTTTAACAAGCCCCGAAAACCTACCCAAACCAGTATTATGTTATTTTTAACTGGTTAGAAATTTTTTGAGTCAGTTTTGTTTTTTTTTTCTTTTTAAAATAATTTTTTCAATTAAAAACTCGAAAAAAAAATAGTTTTAATTGAAAAAAAAAAAATTATTCCAAAAAATCATTTTTTAATTAAAAAATCATCAAAAATAATTTTTATACTAAACTCAAAAACCGACCCGCAAACTGAGCCATTAAAATCAAATCAACACACAACCGAAAAATCAAAAAATAACCTTTGGAATCAACGCAAACCCAAACCCGAACCAACCCGAACTTTTGGGAATTGTTAACATTTCCTAAATTTGGATTACCCAAATGAATCCTAAATATATATTTCTGCCACTTGTAATTAAAAGATTATCTCTCTTGTTCAGTTATAATAGTACCAGGACAAGAAAACACTTCAAAGAATGTTAGGAAAACATTGAAGAACCATCAATACCTGACTCGTCGAAGATATTCCTGTTCAAAATTTGGTTCTCCATCCACCATGAAAGCAGCTCTTTGAATGCCAGAATGATCTTCCTCACTATCAAGAAAACACATCAAACTATGAAATTAAGGTCTTATCAACGCTAGAATTCAATTTTTTTGCACCAATTTCAGAAAAGAATATGGTATTAGGAGGCAAAAGAATGTTAGATGATTCTCAGCTATGAAAAAAGAGTAGTAGAATCAGCACAAGGTGTACTAAGTAGTACGAAAAAAAACAGAATCCATAAAACGACACGAAAGTTTACGAGTTTTTGTTGCACATAAGACTTTAGGTCCATTTCTTTAGCCTTTAGGAAAGGCATTCTTCAATGCACGAAAATATTCACGCGACTCCATCTTCCTCGAACACCACCTGAGCACAGAGAATTTGAACCCATCAAATTAACACAATCAGATCCAACAATCGATGATAAAATGGGCCAGACAGAAATTTAGATAATATCACTGTCGTTTAATTTCTAGAAAATGTGATCAAACGCCATGAAGAGGCAACGCACCAATAAAAAAAACAAAACAAGAACTTCAAAAGAGGTTTATTTGCACATTCAGAGAGTAATATGATATATTTATTCATAAGCCAGAGATCTCATAACAAAAGGCTCTGTTTAATCATGAGTCCTGTTATTCATAAGTCACCACCAATCATGAAAATCTAGCATCCACATCTGACATATACAATTAGTCATTCGAAACAACCACAATAGCCTCCAAAGTATCATAATCTAAAGGAGTGAGTGCAGGCAAGAATTAGGAAACCATGACCAAAATATCTTTTCAGCACTAAAAAAAAGCAGACGGAGTGCAGGCAAGAATTAGGAAACCATGACCAAAATATCCTTTCAGCACTAAAAAAAAGCAGACAGTACCAAAATACTCCAAGAAGTAGTAAATTATATTACATAGTATTGTTTATTGACAATGTATGGCTTATTTCCAAAAAAATTAAATATGAATCTCTCTAATGATAATTTACATAGGATACCAATTTCACTAAATCATTAATAAGATTTAAATCTTAAACTATGCAAATTATAGTCTGCGCGAGTACATTACAACCAACCGCACTTGAGAACACAAGTATGTAAAAAGTAGACATGGATCACCACCTCAAAAATTAAAGATTATCAATTTCCTGAAATAAAAACTGGCCACCTAAAAAGTTTAAGCGTATTGTAGACAAGATGACATAAATGAGACAAATTTAAACCCAAAAAGGAACTAAGACATCACATGAACTTACGAAACCAATAAATAAAAAAAAGTAAAAGAAAATAGAGCTCAAAATTGAGGAACTCATAAATCTTGTAAACTCCCTCATTCCTCATAAACCCTGTAAGCTCCCTAACTAGCTACACCAAATGATAATAAAGACCAAAATCAAACACGGGAGTTCACAGCTAAAAAAACAAGCATCAAGTCAAGGAGTAGAATAGCATAATAAAGAACTCCAGATGGCTTCATTATAAGACTGGTACCATGACAACAAACAATGTTTTGAAGTAGACAAGATTAAAAAGAAATGCAATACTACTTCACCATGCTTTTAATGAATATAACAACATTCCTTGTTCACGAGTTTATGGTTTTAGAAGAGCATCTATCACTTTCCTGCAAATCATCAATAATGCTTAGAAAGCATTATATATCTCCCCATAAATGAAATTACATATTCTTATCATCCTTTTTAACTTTTAAGAAATTAACAACGAAAAAATCTATTTTGTAGATGCATAGATACACAAAAGAAAATGTGTTATCATAAAACATGTGTAACAATTATCAGATCAAGAAATATTCAGTTACATGCTAGCATCAATGGCCACATAAATTTTCGAAATAAATAAAGAATATATACTTACTCAATATCGCAGGAGCCTCCACATTCTTTACCCAGGCCTGAGGAGGATCAACAATGGATACTGTTGGATTCAGAATCTTAAAGCTTGCAAGGTTGTCATACTCCTTCGCCACAGAAGGAATAAAACCATTATATATTTCTTTCCACAATTTTCTTTGCTCGACTGCATTTGTAAACCTCAAAACCTCCATGTCCTTTCTCGAGTAAAGTTTCTTGCTTCCTTGGACGTTCATAATTGCACCAAGTTTGTCAAAACACTCGGTCTTGAGATTTGGATCCACAATCTTCTTACTTTCCTTTCCCTTTAAACGCGCAAGTTTCTTTTTCTTGACATCCATTTCTTTTTTATCACTGTCCATTCATTTTCTCTCTTTTGTTTCAGCAGGACTGACTCTAGTCATGACTTGTCTGTTCCAATTTCGGGAAACAAGTGTTGAATCAATTAGAGCTGTCTCATCTACAACTTCAATCCTCAGAGATCCCCTGAGACTATTCTTATAATCTGCTTCATTTTTCACCAAATTCTGAGCATCTTTATTCACTATCTTCTTTTCGACATCTTGTGTCATCGTAGTAAGTTCCCCAAAATTATTCAATCCAGTTGCATTTTCCTTTTGGGGTTTGTCTACGTGAAGCAAAATCGTTTCCAACTCCTTTAATAACTGCATGTTTTTTGTTTCCAAAAAGCTTCCCGGTCTACTTTCTTTCTTCAACAGGTCGCAGTGCTTGAACGAACTTCGACGAAACTATCCAGCGAATAAGTTCTTGGAGCCTCAAAATCTTTTTTGTCCGATAAATCAACGAATTTCACTCCATTCATGCTTTGGTCACAAATTTCTTCACCAGAATCAAATGCCTCGTTAATAGGGAAACAATTCTCAACGTTACTCCCATGACTTCCAGTTTTGACTCTCACGCACTCAGTAGAAGCACCGCTCAAGTCATTCACCACAATCTTTTCGCCAGAGAATTCCGAGAGCTTGAGACTCTCTCCATCCACAGTACTCGTCTGACACAAAGAAACCAGTTCTTGATAACCTTCAACGAGTCCCCGAGAGACCTCCACGCCCAAACTGGATTCCTCCTCTTTGTAAAGCACGGAAGAGTGAGCAGGGCGGTGAAAGAGATCACCCGCGTTATACAACATTGGCGACGCTTGCTTTCAAGCCAAAAATTTATATTTATCATTTATATTTACTAAAAAAAGTAAATATAATATTATCATTTATATTTATCCTTCGGAATAATATTGCCTTAGCCAAAACGCAAAAAACCGGTCTGCAAGCTTCGTTGACTCACGGATTCTCACATTAACCAAGAGCTACACAGTTTTAGGGTTTTAGGTATTTAGGGATTTTAGAGAGATCGTCTCTCTCTCAACTCTCTCATTAACGCATATCAGTAAGTTCCCACACTTCATTCATTTCCGATTCCGATAATTGATTCTCTTTCTGACTATCATTTCCTGTGTTTTTTTTATAGGATTACTCTAGCGGCGGAGAACAATGGCGGGCCTTGTTCCTCCACCTACAGCTACTGATGCAGCTTCGACGCCAAAGATAAATGACGAGAAAGTTGATTATTTGAATCTTCCATGTCCTATTCCATACGAGGAGATTCACCGTGAAGCTCTCAGTTAGTAACTTTAGTCTTTGCTTAGATTGTTTTCACTAAATACCTTTTTTTAAAACCAGTCTCAGTTTTCTTGTATGTAGCTTAAATTAGTGTGTCTGACAATTTTGTCGATGAAGGGGTTATTGGATAGAAACATGAGTGAATGGATAAAATTCTTGATCCGCGACTTTCTTTCTACGTTATGATTTTCTTTACGAATGAATTGATAGAAAAAAATATTCTACTATTTCTCAGTGTCGTTAAAGCCAGAGCTATTTGAAGGGATGCGCTTTGATTTCACCAAGGGACTCAATCAAAAGTTCTCGCTTAGTCACAGGTTGCTTTAGCTAATTTTTCGCTTTTACTTCCTTGGTCTCTCTTTGTAACATCAAAGTTCCTGAAGTTTATTTCTTTCCCAACTGATTGGAAATTTTGCAGTGCGTCCATGGGACCTACGGAGATCCCATCGCAGTCTTCTGAAACTATAAAAATCCCTACAGCCAATTATGAGTTTGGCGCCAATTTTATTGATCCAAAGGTATAGTGGGAACTTGGTAAAGTTTGTTCCTTCCATGATTAATATGGATTAAACTGCATAGTTTAATGGGAGAGTTTTACTCAGCTGATGCTTTTTGGGAGGTTAATGACTGATGGAAGGGTAAATGCAAGATTGAAGTGTGATTTGAGTGACAATATTACGATGAAGGCCAATGCTCAGGTGATATTAAGTTTCTGTTTAGTTTTGCTCTTCAAATGTGATGTTTTTGAAATCTAATGTTTTTTTCAGCTAACAAATGAACCACATATGTCCCATGGCATGGTTAACTTCGATTATAAGGTTAGCTACTTGGCTCCGTGATATGTAATGATTGGATTGTTTCATTTATTTACTATATTGTTGATGGAATTTAAATAGTAGTGTATTGAAGGTGATTATGTTTCAACGTTTTCTTTCTTTTTTTATCTTGAATCTCCCTGAGGAATAAAATAGATATGTGATAAACAATACATTTTGGTCTGTTTAAGGTTAGGGTGTTCATCAAACGTTTTGCTTTCAACAGTTTGAAGCCAATAATTCATGTTTATTTCTGCCTAGAAAAGTTGTTGGATTAAAATGTTTTGGGTATAGTTTATTTTCTTAAATGTCTCGTATGTTTTTATTTTAGTTTTGAATTCTAAATATATGTTTGAGTTCGTGGCAAATTTACCTAATATATTTGGGGCCAATGATATCAAATCTAAAGTTGCCCCCGCAAAGACTACTCAAGGATTTGCGTATATTCTTTGTCCCAATTGTGTTTTGTGTTAGATATTGGAGTAATGATTTTCAATTAAAGGAGTTCCAATATTGCATCAATGTGCAATTCAATGCGAATCAGTACCATGTTGCTAACGTGATTGCATACATACGTTCAGTGACTTCATCAAAACCATTTACATTCTTCTGAAGCTATTCGATTTAGATTAGAATTATTACGGTATAAGCTCTTATATTTTCCTGTATAGAAACAGAAAACATGTTTAGTGTATGCACATTGCAGAAAGGACTCATACCATGTTTTCTGTTCTTTTTTGGTTTAGGGGAAGGATTACAGAACCCAGTTTCAACTTGGAAATGGTGCTTTATTTGGAGCGAATTACATTCAAGTAATTTGTTTTTTGGGAAGCGAATATTTCTAATTGCATTGCTATTGTTTTCCTTTATTTAAATGTTTGAACTTTTTGAGAAAAGATTAACTCTTTGTGTTGCAAATCTGATCAGGGTATTTTAATCTAAACCTCCCTTTTCTCTTGATTCTCTCATGTACTTTTTAGAAGAAAATAGACTTTTTGAGATGTTTAGATGGTAGTTTTAAAAAGATATATTTGAAATGTCATTTTTCAGAATGTCTCTCCCCATTTAGCATTCGGCGGTGAAGTGTTTTGGGCCGGTCAGCATCGAAAATCTGGTATTGGATATGGTGCTCGCTACAATACTGATAAGATGGTATGCCAGCATTCCATTAATCATTGCATACTAAATTTGCTACTTACGTTCATAGCATGAATTGTCTGTCTAATAATTTATCTATGCTTGCTGTGTTGGTATTACATTATCAATCCATCAAGGTTAATCTAAACTTTATTTAATTTATTTTCTATGCTACAATGATTGCTCGCAATAATCTTTGTTAAATAAGTATGTTTCTCTGTTTATATTCCATAGATCTTATCCAGTTTCTTTAAATAAAAATGTAAACTATGTCTTCGAGCAAACTTATGATAAGAAAATGTATGCAACCAAAAGCGATTATGGTGAAAATAATTAAAAGAGTAAAATACAATTTTGCTATTAAATTGTGGCAAAATAGACAAAAAAAATGGTAAATAAGCCATTGGTGGACGTCTGTGTCTCGGACTCACCTTAATACAGATGCGCGAGTCGGTCTCACTGTTCACCTGTCGGACCCGCCCAAGCACAGATGTCCGCATGGGGTTGGACTGTCCACACCCTCTTCTAGCGAGTACAACACTCCCTTTCCTCATCGCAACAGAGGGCGGACGGTGAGACCGAAACGCGGACGTCCACCAGTGACTTATTTATTATTTTTAGAAGTTCTATAACTTATTCATCTATTTTTTCATAGATTAATTGCAAACTTGAAATTTACCCTAATTAAAAAAAAAACTCGAAATTACTTATGCTACAATCTTGTGTTGTTAGAGCAAAGAAATAAGTCATTGATTACTCTTTGCCCTCAGTTTTACTTGTCTTTTGAGTTTTAGTGTCTTTCAATTGATTTACATTGGAAAGATTAGTTTTTGAGTGAAGTCTTTTCCAGCCCTTTAGTTGGAAAGGAAAAGTTGATCTTGTGAGTAAGTTAATTTGATCCGATAGGATCTATTGATTTATTAAATACGAAAACGTACAATAGAGAGACTTCGAAGTCTCTCAAACATCTACAATTGATCTCTATCACAATGATACAATAACTAACTCATCTCTACTCTATTTAATATTCTTCTAATTGTTAATTACTCTATTAAAGATGGTCTATTAGCCTTCTTTAACTTTTACTATCTAATCTCAATTATAAAATAGTCCATCAAAGAAGCATTATTGTCTAACACCCACCTACTATCATGCTATTTAATTTTATGATCTGTAGGTTGCCACAGGTCAAGTTGCTAGTACTGGCATGGTTGCTCTGAGCTACGTTCAGAAGGTATCTGAAAAGGTGAGCAAAGTTGGATATTCAAGTACCAGGTTTCCATTTACTTCCTTTGTGAAATTTTCTCTCTTTGTTTTGCAGGTTTCTTTAGCTTCAGATTTCATGTACAACTATATGTCGAAAGATGTGACAGCCAGCTTTGGTTATGATTACATCCTTAGGCAGGTAACTGTTGCCTCTCTTATGATCTACTGTTTAATATTATATATTCAGTTCTGTTAAGATTGCTAAGGTCTTTAATGTAATGTTAGATAATTAGTTGATAGAGTAATTAATAGTAATTAATTGCAGAGTTAGAGGTAGTTTGAGGAGGTTAACAAAGAAGAGCTATTAAATA
Source organism: Begonia fuchsioides (assembly GCA_003255005.1). NCBI lineage: Eukaryota > Viridiplantae > Streptophyta > Magnoliopsida > Cucurbitales > Begoniaceae > Begonia > Begonia fuchsioides. The sequence continues at coordinate 209,346 of QAOC01013945.1, forward strand.
GAGAATAATAGAAGTTAGATAGATATTATTAGAGACGTGTGAAAAAGTGTAGTGTGGAGATGCTTGAGAGCCCTCGAAGTTTCTCGTGTTTTGATACGTCTAATAATTTAAAGGATCGTTTGGATCCTAACATCTGGTTTGTCAGTTTCCAAGAATTTTCAATGCATGTTTTTTTTAACTCAATTCAAAATGATTAAAAATTTTAATGGAAGGTAAAGTTTGAGAAAGGAAATTTTGGCCATTTAGCATAATACATTAGCTTGGCTTATAAAATTAGGACTCTGCTGGCCTTCCTAGGACTTTCATCGATTTCTGTATTTATTTCCGGAACATCCTACGGATGTTTGCAGTTCTTCGATTCTGTTTTTTAATAAAACCGAAAAAAAATATTAATCTCAATCCAAATATGGTGGTAATATGAATTCAACTTCTCATTGATAAATCTTTTTTGACTTTCTAATATCATAACATCTCTGACAGTGCCGACTTAGAGGGAAGATCGATTCGAGTGGTTGCGTGTCTGCGTTCCTTGAAGAACGACTCAACATGGGTCTTAATTTTATACTCTCCGCGGAGGTGAGCATCTTTATATTATCTTTATTCCCATTTTATCGTCTCCACGGATATTTTGCTCCAATAAGTTTTGATTTTTGAATTTCTAGTTGATTCCCGAATTCCCTGCAGATTGATCACAGGAAGAAAGATTACAAATTCGGGTTCGGATTGACCGTTGGGGAATAGTTTTGCATCGGTTCGTGTTTTTTGCAAGTTTAATCTAGCTATTTTGCAGCCGTTTTGAACAATGATCATATTTGTCCTCACGGGCGGTACATTTGAGAGAAGAAATCATTCATATTCCAATTTTATTTTTGTTAATTTTCACTTTCAAGTGTGATTCTCAATTTTGAATAATGATCATATTTGAACAACATACTACATATTTGATTGAAAAAAGGGCTTTTTATTTATTTATTTATTTATTTATTTTGGGTAATTAACAATTTCAACTTTGAATTATAAAGTAATTGCATATTTCGCTTTAAATGTCGTCGATAACACCTGGAACTTTAGTATAATCGCACTATGTACTATGTTATCAAGTTTTGTTTTATTAATTTTAACAATCTTTGTCTATTAAGTTAGCATGTTTCATTAATAAAGTTGGTCTATTATTATTATTATTATTTTCGACAAGTCATTAAATTAATAAATTGACAAAAAATAATTAATTAAATTAGTCGACATTTTATATTATAAAAATTTATGATAATAAGGTATTTATTGTAATTATGTTAAATTTAATATGTTTATTGATAATTCTTAAAACATAAGATTTTCTTGGTAACTTTTGTTGTAGTTTATGATATAATTTAATATTTATTTTTTATTAAAATTATATTGAAGTTAGAGGTGTGAGTAAATTGCTCCATGCTTTAGTGGTAGCCAGAACTATGATTTGAACTAGAATAATTTAAAATTCAAATTAAAATAAAATAAAATTTGGTATAAATTTAAAATTAAACTCAATCTAATAATTCAAAATTTAATCTTAATAAAATAAAATTATTTATTTTATTTTTTAAATATAGAACTAATTCGAGATAAATTTGAACATGTCCACCTTACACCTGTTTCATGTTTAGCTACATATATGATAAGGGTGGGCCTGGGCCATGAACCATGGGTTTTACTCGACCCGGCCCATCACCTTTGAACTTTTAAAAGAAAACTAGCTCAGTCGATTCTGGGTTCCCTGAAGGCCGGGTCTGGTTTTGCCCGCGCCTGAAATATATACGATTCCCTCTTATCTTTTGTCTATAGAATTCAAATCGATTATTTACCAACCCGAATTTCTATCCGATTTTCTGGGGAAATTCATCTCCACCGCTCAAATTTTGTTGTTGCTCTTCCATTGCCTACGATTTTGCCTTCTTTGCGATCTTTCTGACTCCTTTTACCTCTCTCTGGTCCATAAGAAACTGGTACGCTGTTTTCACATTTTTCTTCCCCTTCAATTCTTTTCCTCAAAGTTCTGGGTGAAGCCAACTGAATTCCTCTGCCTAAATCTGTTTCCTCGATCTGCGATTTGAAGAAATATGGATCCGGTTGAGCTGAAGCGAGTTTTTCAGATGTTCGATCGAAATGGAGATGGACGAATCACGAAGAAGGAGCTAAATGATTCGCTGGAGAATTTGGGGATTTTTATTTCCGATAAAGATCTAACGCAGATGATCGAGAAAATCGACGTGAACAGCGATGGATGCGTCGACATTGATGAGTTTGGCGAGCTTTACCAGTCGATAATGGAGGAGCAGGATGAGGAGGAAGATATTCAAGAAGCATTCAATGTGTTTGATCAAAATGGCGATGGATTTATCTCCGTTAATGAATTGAGATCCGTTCTTGCTTCACTTGGGCTTAACCAAGGGAGAACCATAGAGGATTGCAAGAAAATGATAAAGAAAGTCGACGTTGATGGAGATGGAATGGTTAATTACAAGGAGTTTAAGCAAATGATGAAAGGGGGTGGGTTTAGTGCATTGGGTTGAATCGAGGTTTTTAATTTTTAACATCAGATTGTGCATAGCTTGGAAAGTATAAGAAGATTGGTGAAAGCAACAATGGAAGGAAACCACCATGGTGGAGACGAAAAGCTCTGTAAATGGATTAACGCTAGACTCCATGACAGCATTAGCCAGTGGAAAGCTTCACCTGGTATTATAAATATTTGAAGAGATGGAACGAGATTTAGGAAAGGAAATGGGGGAAGAGAACCAAATTTGCAGCAACAAAAACTTCCGGGTATGAAAAAATGTTTCGATTTCAGCTTGTAAGAGATTGGTCCGGTGCTTTTTGTTCTTTCATTCCTTGCCTACTTATCTGATGATCTGGTCTGTGCCCAATGTTTCGTTTGAGCAAAAACAAAAGTCTTTCGAATTCGGTTCCTTTGGGTCAGTTTTGTTTTTCAAATCAAGTCTTCAAAAATCAATGTTATCGATATAAAAAAGATGCACCATTTCCTTCCCATTTAATCTAAGACGTTTTGAAATAGTTATAAGAACAAATGTGTGCAGATTCTACCTGAAAAGGAGACTCATTTGGAGACACTTCATATGTAACCATGTTTATAAATTTGCATTACTCTTCAATTTTAATGTATGGTAAAAATATGAACTTTCTATTACTATCTTTGTTAATTTGATCACCCATTTCATCATTGATAAGAATGTTTGAAAAGATTATTAATGGATGGAAATCTTTATTTTAATGAGGTTGCTTGAATTATATAAATAATGTAAATTTATATTTACAACTTTTAATTCTCTAAAACTCTTTAAAATTAACAAAATTTAAGGACATATTAGCAGTAACAAATAAATTTGACGTCATAGTGTTCGTTAAAATCATGATAAAATTCAACGTATCAATTGAATATTGAGGATTTTTTAAATGGGCTATTCGTTGCAATTAATTTTATAATTTAGAACATAAATTGAGATTTGGACATCTAAATAAATAATTAAAATAAGAAACATTGGCATGGACTATGCATTTCATTGAAATTGAGTTGAGTTCATCTTTCTCATATAAAATAGGGTAAATTGCACTTAACACCTTAAATTATGGGGGTAATTGCAAATATATCTTGTATTTTAAAATTCGTCAGTGACATCTTGAACTTTAGCATGATTCCAACGAACACCATGTCACCACGTTTTCTTTTTTAATTTAAACTATCGATAACAATAGATTAACATTTTATTTAGCTCATTTAACTAATAAAAAATAAGAATTTTTATAATTTTTTGTTACAATTAAATGATGGTAGGGTAACTTTGTAACTAGTGTCATAGTTGAAGGTGTAATTGCTATTTATCTATAAAATAATTTGAGAAAAATTGAGTCTTGGACTGCTTCGTTCTCGACAAAACCAAAAAAATCGATCGTAAGCGATTATGTAAGCAGCCATCAGCTACTCCTTGTCTCATTCTTTCCCTTCCAGCCATCGCTGATCTCTTTTTGACCTATAAATTCACCTAAACAACACTAGAATCCAAGGTCATTACTCGGTGAGTGTTCTTAGTGAGTTCAGACGCCATGGCTGGGATTCGGAGAATAAAGCTCGGCTCTCAGGGTCTAGAAGTTTCCGCACAAGGCCTTGGATGCATGGGTATGTCCGCCTTCTACGGCGATCCTAAGCCGGATTCCGATATGATTGATCTAATCCACCACGCCGTAAACGCTGGAGTCACTTTCTTGGATACTTCTGATATTTACGGTCCTTTTACGAACGAAATCCTTTTGGGGAAGGTCCGTTTCTCTGTTCTATCCTTGGTTAATTGTAATTGTAGCCAGAAATTGATGAAGAAATTAGAAATCCTTCATTAGATTAGGCCCAACCATAAGGGGGGGTGGGATATTCTATGTATAGGAAGTATGAAATTGTTATGAGATCGAGGAAAAATTAGGGTTGTTTCTTGGGGGTCTTAAGCGGCTAAAGCATGTTTTTTTGTAAGTTTGTTTATCGTTATTGCTTCGTTGTTTTCCATTTAATTGAGTTCGTCTTTCTTATTCGATTCTTCGAGACAGTAAGGTGTCCTATGATGTTTAATTGCAGGCTCTCAAAGGAGGAGTGAGGGAGAAAGTTGAATTGGCCACCAAATTCGGCATTTCCTATGCCGACGGGAAGAGAGGAATACATGGCGATCCAGCGTATGTGAGAGCCGCTTGCGAGGCGAGCTTGAAACGGCTCGATATCGATTGCATCGATCTGTATTATCAGCATCGAATCGACACCAAGGTCCCAATCGAAGTCACGGTTAGCCCCTTTACTGCAAATGATATTGTTTTTTCTTGAATATTTCGATTGTGATGAGAAAATTAGATTGAAAACTGGTAATAGGAATGCACAATTTTGTTAATTTTGATTCATAGATTGGGGAGCTGAAGAAACTAGTGGAAGAGGGTAAAATTAAGTACATTGGATTATCTGAAGCCTCGGCTTCAACCATTAGAAGAGCTCATGCTGTTCATCCCATTACAGCAGTGCAGCTCGAATGGTCTTTATGGACTCGAGATTCGGAAGAAGATATAATTCCAACTTGCAGGTGAGATAGAACTGCATCAATCTACTGTTTTTCTTTGCAGATCTTTTGAAGAACATGTTGAAATTCATTCAATTTTTTTGTTCAAATGTTGTTTTAGGGAGCTTGGTATTGGCATTGTGGCCTACAGTCCTCTTGGCCGAGGGTTCTTATCGTCCGGACCCAAGTTTGTCGAAGAGATCTCCAATAGCAATAACGATTTTCGAAAGGTTTGTGTCCTAGAATGTGCTCTATATTCAATCTATGAGTGCTTGATGTTAAAATCAAAATAAAAATGATTAAATTATTTTTTGTCTACAAGCTCGAGATTTTAGGATAATTAGTATTGTCATGATAACAAAACTAGAGGTCTCAAGTTCAATATTCGACAAAGACAACGCACATATGAGAACAAAAAAATAATCTACACGTGAGAAAAAATATTAAGTTAGAATATAAATTATTAAATTATCATTCACTCATAAGTTCGGGCTTTTAGGATAGTCGTTAAATTGTCACATGTAGAGCATTAGAGTATTTGATTTTTATTTTCCAAAGTTCTCTCACTTTCACCATTGTTGCATAATTGTTGAAGCTTGTTAGCCTTTGGCCGTAAATTGGTGTGAATGTTAAGAACCCGATAGTTTACTTGTTCAAGAGATGCTCAACTTGGTTGAATTATGAAACCATTTTCCATTTTATGCATTTTTTTTCTGAGGTATCAAATAGATTGTTCCTTGTTCAATAGATGCTCAACTGAGTTGAATTGCAAAACAATTTTCAATTTTATCCATTTTTTTGCAGAGTTTTCAATCTATAGTTCCTTGTTCAATAGAGGGCTCAACTGAGTTGAATGATGAAACCATTTTCGATTTTATACAGTTTTTTCCGAGGTTTCAATCGATAGTTCCTTGTTCAATAGAGGCTCAACTGAGTTGAATGATGAAACCATTTTCAATTTTAACTGTTTTTTCCCGAGCTTTTAAATCGATATTTCCTTGTTCAATAGATGCTCAGTTTAGTTGAATTACGAAACCATTATCGATTTTATGCATTTTTTTTCTGAGGTTACGATCAATAGTTTGTATGCGTTAGAAACCATTTTTCGATTTTATGCATTTTTTGCCGAGGTTTCAATCGATGGTTCCTATGAGTTGAATTACGAAACTATTTTCCATTTTATGCAGTTTTTGCCGAGGTTTCAACCTGAAAACGTAGAGCACAACAAAACTATATTCGAGCAGGTTAGCGAAATGGCATCAAGGAAAGGATGCACGCCGGCACAGCTGGCGCTGGCCTGGGTCCACCACCAAGGTGACGATGTATGCCCAATTCCGGGCACGACAAAAGTCTCAAATTTCGAGCAAAACATCGGGGCATTATCTGTGAAATTGACGGAGGAAGAAATGGCAGAGCTCGAATCGTACGCTTCTGCCGATGCTGTCAAGGGTGATCGATATGGGAGCGCAGTAGCTACTTGGAAGGAATCTGAGACCCCTCCGTTTTCGACTTGGGAGGGTTGATTAAGATCCCTAACTCTATCGATCTTGAGTTTTTCGTGGTTTGATATGATCTTATGTCCTTGAAATGGGATGGATTTGTGTTCTTTCTTTGATGTTTTGTTTCTGGAAGGATATGGTTTATGGATTTTATTAGATAATGTCACATTTATCAATTGGTACACTACCACGAACGTCCACCCGAGAAAAACTCGTTCAAAATCTAGTTAAGTCACTCAAAATTCGATACAATATAATAAAAAATATTTTAATTTTTTAAAATATGGAAACAGATCCAAAAACATATAAAGTAATTACTTTACTTTTGTTTGTTAGATGTATAGTACCGGTAGGTGTAACAGTAGTCTGTTACCGGTAGCTTTAATAGTAATTGTTAGGTGTAATAGTGAATCACTATTACACTTTAGTTCTATAAAAGGGAGTGTCACCCTTATGTTGGCATAACAACGCATCCTTTACCAATAAGAATATCTTTCTATACTCTGAGCTCTCACTACTCTCTCTCTCTCTCTCTGGTCTCTCCTCTCTCACTCTCCGCCCCTTTATTTTCCTGTTCCGCTATCTCGGTGTAAGCAGCACCCAACTGCGCAACCTGGTATTAGAGCCATCTCAATGTAGGCTAAGAGATAAGGTGTGGTGAGGTAAGATCTAAGCTCTCTCTGGTATTGTTTTTCTTATGAGAAGTAATAATTAAACTTTTTGAGTTCATATCTTTGAACTTAATCTTTGGCGGCCAAAGATGCAAAATATGTTTTCAGTTCTCATAACTGCTTGATAATCTCTTAATGCCACGATTGGGGTAAGAGAGATAACAAGTGATTNCTCTGTCACTCTCCGCCCCTTTATTTTCCTGTTCCGCTATCTCGGTGTAAGCAGCACCCAACTGCGCAACCTGATATCAGAGCCATCTCAATGTAGGCTAAGAGATAAGGTGTGGTGAGGTACGATCTACGCTCTCTATGGTATTGTTTTTCTTATGAGAAGTAATAATTAAACTTTTTGAGTTCATATCTTTGAACTTAATCTTTGGCTGCCAAAGATGCAAAATATGTTTTCAGTTCTCATAACTGCTTGATAATCTCTTAACGTCACGATTGGGGTAAGAGAGATAACAAGTGATTATTTGACCCTAAAGTCGTAATTGGGTAGCTCGTAAAAGCCGAGGAAGGCGTGTGAAGAGCGGAATTCCCTGGATTTGTTGACTCAGAGGGAAGAAAATCACAATAAGTCTCTTAAAATCCCAGTAATTTCGTTGGCCCTAGAGATTTCTTACAGTTATGTTTTCCTGTTCAACAATACTTGCATCTTTGCCCTTAGATTCTGTTCAAAGATAGGTATTCAAGGAATTTACTTCTTTTGTTTATACGCGGATTACTGCATTATTCATAAGCTTTCTCATGATTCTTTCAATACTAAGGGTAGAACCTCAGATTTTAACAAAAATCCTCACCTATCACTCTTTTCCCTACTAGTAATTTGTTTTTGGCTTTATTTTTAATTGTTTTATGGAGTTTACAATTGATAAACCATTTCTTAATAATAATCCTAAGAATGAAATTTTTAGGAATTGGTATTTTAACAAATTTAATAAGGATCAATTAGAAGCCTTTAAGCAAGAATATTATGCTTACTTAATGCTCAAAAAAGAACAAATTCACTTTATCAATTGGTTCAGTGGCAATCATGGTCACTATTTTAATGGCGAAGATAAACCCTCAATTTTGGTTTTAAACTCTTTAATAAAAAATTGGATGACTGTCGATGGGAGAACAGTCGCATCTCAATATCCTCCATCTGAGCCCATAAAATTATCAGCTTCCTCTTCTAGTTCTAATATAGAATTCGAAGCAACAACTTATGTTAAAAGTAATGAACAATCTCATAAGCAAAATAATTTTACAAATTTATCCTTATAAATGGTAGGAAAACAACTAATTAGGATTGAAGAAAGTTTAGATTCTCTCAAGGAACTTAAACCTCAAATCTTTCCAATTAAAAGTGAGACTAATATAAAACCTCCTCAACAAATAGAAAATTTCAAATTAGCAAATAATGCTAAAGATACTAATATTTTTCAAGAAATTCGAAAACGACTTGATCAACTAAATATTTCTGATAGCAAATCTATTGCTGTAGTAAATCAACCATCTTCTAGTAAGAATAGTCTCGCAGATGATTCTTCAGATTCTTCGTCCTCCGACAAGGATGCGGAAACTGAAATTTTGCAAACTCAAACCATGTTTGAAGAATTGCAAACTAATACTTCAAATAAAAAGGAAAGCCAAATTAATAAAATTGGTTTTTCTAAACAATCTCAAAAGAATTGGGACGGATTACATAGTAAATTTTACTATCCTTGCCCCACACCAATGGATATCCTCTATGAAGAAGATGCTTTCCAATCTCAAAAAAAAATTCATGGAAAAACCATTTACGAATGGAATATAGATGGTAAATCCGAATATCAAAATTTTGAATTAATACATCAAATAATGATGTATAGTACTGTTTGTAAACAGTACGGCAATAGCGATAAGCAAGTGGCTATTTTCATAACCTCTGGCTTTACTGGTACTTTAAAAGGTTGGTGGGATAATATCCTCTCTGATGGTCAAAGAGCAGAAATTTTATCTGCTAAGAAAATAATTAAAATTGAAGATCAAACTACTACTTTTCAAGAAGATGTAGTTTATACTTTAGTTCAAACAATAATCTTACATTTTGTCGGTAATTGGCAAAATCAGACAGAAATCAGTAGGCAATTACTACAAAATTTAAGGTGTCCATCTTTAACCTATTTTCGATGGTATAAAGATGTATTTCTCACCAAAGTAATGCAGCGAACCGATGGTAATAGCGACCATTGGAAAACTAAGTTTATAGATGGTCTTCCTAATTTATTTGCTGAAAGAGTTCGAAAAACTCTTCGAGACAAAAATGACGGTATTAATATTTTATACCATCAAAATACTTATGGTCAATTAATAGGAACCATAATCCAAGAAGGATTATCTTTATGTAATGATATTAAATTAAAAAATCAAATGAAAAAACAACAAATCTCCGGTAAATATGAAATTATTGGGCTATTCGTTGCAATTAATTTTATAGTTTAGAACATAAATTGAGATTTGGACATCTAAATAAATAATTAAAATAATTAACATTGGCATGGACTATGCATTTCATTGAAATTGAGTTGAGTTCATCTTTCTCATATAAAATAGGGTAAATTGCGCTTAACACCTTAAATTATGGGGGCAATTGCAATTATATCTTGCATTTTAAAATTCGTCAGTGACATCTTGAACTTTAACATGATTCCCGCGAACACCATGTCACCAAGTTTTCTTTTTTAATTTAAAATATCGATCAATTTATTTAATTATTTTTTTTAATATAGTTAATTATAATGAGTCGTCGAGAAATAAAAAAAATGCATAACAATATATTAACATGTTATTTAGCTCATTTAGCTAATAAAAAATAAGAATTTTTATATTTTTTTATCTTTTTAATTTTTTATTACAATTAAATGATGGTAGGGTACATTGTAACTAGTGTCATAGTTGAGGGTGTAATTGTTATTTATCTAAGAAATAATTTGAGAAAAATGGAGTCTTGGACTGCTTAGTTCTCGACAAAACCAGAAAAGTCGATCGTAAGCGATTATGTAAGCAGCCATTAGCTACTCCTTGTCTCATTCTTTCACTTCCAGCCGTCGCTGATCTCTTTTTGACCTATAAATTCACCTAAACGGCACTCGAATCCAAGCTCATTACACGGTGAGTGTTCTTAGCGAGTTCAGACGCCATGGCTGGGATTCGGAGAATAAAGCTCGGCTCTCAGGGTCTAGAAGTTTCCGCACAAGGCCTTGGATGCATGGGTATGTCTGCCTTCTACGGCGATCCTAAGCCGGATTCCGATATGATTGATCTAATCCACCACGCCGTAAACGCTGGAGTCACTTTCTTGGATACTTCTGATATTTACGGTCCTTTTACGAACGAAATCCTTTTGGGGAAGGTCCGTTTCTCTGTTCTATCCTTGGTTAATTGTAATTGTAATAGGAAGTATGAAATTGTTATGAGATCGAGGAAAAATTAGGGTTGTTTCTTGGGGGTCTTAAGCGGCTAAAGCATGTTTTTTTGTAAGTTTGTTTATCGTTATTGCTTCGTTGTTTTCCATTTAATTGAGTTCGTCTTTCTTATTCGATTCTTCGAGACAGTAAGGTGTCCTATGATGTTTAATTGCAGGCTCTCAAAGGAGAAGTGAGGGAGAAAGTTGAATTGGCCACCAAATTCGGCATGTCCTATGCCGACGGGAAGAGAGGAATACACGGCGATCCAGCGTATGTGAGAGCCGCTTGCGAGGCGAGCTTGAAACGGCTCGACATCGATTGCATCGATCTGTATTATCAGCATCGAATCGACACCAAGGTCCCAATCGAAGTCACGGTTAGCCCCTTTACTGCAAATGATATTGTTTTTTCTTGAATATATCGATTGAGATGAGAGAATTAGATTGAAAACTGGTAATAGAAATGCACAATTTTGTTAATTTTGATTCATAGATTGGGGAGCTGAAGAAACTAGTGGAAGAGGGTAAAATTAAGTACATTGGATTATCTGAAGCCTCGGCTTCAACCATTAGAAGAGCTCATGCTGTTCATCCCATTACAGCAGTGCAGCTCGAATGGTCTTTATGGACTCGAGATTCGGAAGAAGATATAATTCCAACTTGCAGGTGAGATAGAACTGCATCAATCTACTGTTTTTCTTTGCAGATCTTTTGAAGAACATGTTGAAATTGATTCATTTTTTTTGTTCAAATGTTGTTTTAGGGAGCTTGGTATTGGCATTGTGGCCTACAGTCCTCTTGGCCGAGGGTTCTTATCGTCCGGACCCAAGTTTGTCGAAGAGATCTCCAATAGAGATAACGATTTTCGAAAGGTTTGTGTCCTAGAATATGCTCTATATTCAATCTATGATTGCTTGATGTTAAAATATAAATATAAATGATTAAATTATTTTTTGCCTACAAGCTCGAGATTTTAGGATAATTAGTATTGTCATGATTACAGAACTAGAGGTCTCAAGTTCAATCTTCGACAAAGACAACGCACATATGAGAACAAAAAAATAATCTACATGTGAGGAAAATTATTAAGTTAAGAATATAAATTATTAAATTATCATTCACTCATAAGTTCGGGCTTTTAGGATAGTCGTTAAATTGTCACATGTAGAGCATTAGAGTATTTGATTTTTATTTTCCAAAGTTTTCTCACTTTCACCATTGTTGCATAATTGTTGAAGCTTGTTGGCCTTTGGCCGTAAATTGGTGTGAATGTTAAGAACCCGATAGTTTACTGGTTCAAAAGATGCTCAACATGGTTGAATTATGATACCATTTTCCATTTTATGCAGTTTTTTTTTCTGAGGTATCAAATAGATTGTTCCTTGTTCAATAGATGCTCAACTGAGTTGAATTGCAAAACCATTTTCAATTTTATCCATTTTTTGCAGAGTTTTCAATCTATAGTTCCTTGTTCAATAGAGGGCTCAACTGAGTAGAATGATGAAACCATTTTTGATTTTATACAGTTTCTTTCCGAGGTTTCAATCGATAATTCCTTGTTCAATAGAGGCTCAACTGAGTTGAATGATGAAACCATTTTCAATTTTAAATGTTTTTTTCCGAGGTTTTAAATTGATATTTCCTTGTTCAATAGATGCTCAGTTTAGTTGAATTACGAAACCATTATCGATTTTATGCATTTTTTTTCGAGGTTACGATCAATAGTTTGTATGAGTTAGAAACCATTTTTTTTATTTGATGCGGTTTTTGCCAAGGTTTCAATCGATAGTTCCTCGTTCAATAGATGCTCAACTTGAATTGAATCATGAAACCATCTTCGATTTTATGCATTTTTGCCGAGGTTTCAATCGATAGTTCCTATGAGTTGAATTACGAAACTATTTTCCATTTTATGCAGTTGTTGCCGAGGTTTCAACCCGAAAACGTCGAGCACAACAAAACTATATTCGAGCGGGTTAGCGAAATGGCATCAAGGAAAGGATGCACGCCAGCACAGCTGGCGCTGGCCTGGGTCCACCACCAAGGTGACGATGTATGCCCAATTCCGGGCACGACAAAAGTCGCGAATTTCGAGCAAAACATCGGGGCATTATCTGTGAAATTGACGGAGGAAGAAATGGCAGAGCTCGAATCGTACGCTTCGGCCGATGCTGTCAAGGGTGATCGATATGGGAGCGCAGTAGGCTTAGCTACTTGGAAGGAATCTGAGACCCCTCCGTTTTCGACTTGGGAGGGTTGATTAAGATCCCTAACTCTATCTATCTTGAGTTTTTCGTGGTTTGATATGATCCTATGTCCTTGAAATGGGATGGATTTGTGTCCTTTCTTTGGATTTTCGTTTCTTGAAGGATATGGTTTATGGATTTTATTAGATAATGTGACATTTATCAATTGGTACACTACCACGAACATCCACTCGAGAAAAACTCGTTCAAAATCTAGTTAAGTCACTCAAAATTCAATACAATATAATAAAAAAATATTTTAATTTCTTAAAATATGGAAACAAATTAAAAAATTCGGTACCACATCAATCTGAGTTCTGATTCATCTCAACATCAGATCAAACCATGCTGACTACTTCCTATCTAAATACATTAAGAAAAATAAATTTTAATTTTTTAAAATATAAAACCAGAGTAGGAAAATCGGTACCACACTAATTTCAGTTCCGATTCATCTCAACACCAGATCGGACCATGCATTTCGTTAGTTTTTAACAATGAACACTTTGAACTTTATCAATTTATAAATATACATTGAAGTAGAGTAAATGTTCTGTACAAATCATACCTGTACATTTAATCATAGACAAACACAGATGTAGATACATATAAACAAGAAATGAGGGCAACAAGTATCGAACCAACCTGGTATAAAACGAGTATCAACGAAGTAGCAGATCGATGCTCCATCATCACCCAAACGTGTTCTCTCCGCTATATGTCACGTAAAGGAAACCATCTTCGTCTTTCTTCTCATCGTATATGGTGGACATGATTGCACCTGAAAGAGTTAGATTGTAAATTTAGTTCCAATTTCTAATGATCTGATAAGGGTAATAACAAGTTTCTTACCTGTAGGTGGAAGAACATTGTCGACAAATATGAAGATCGCTTTTTCAGCACTTAGTTTGATTCTCTTTCGAATAACATACACGAATTGACCCACTGTAAGATCAGCTGGCACGAGGTATCTGAAAGCAATTTTATTAGCACAACTGTTTTTAGAGAATACAACGCTAGTTTAAAATAATATAGTAAATAACAATTTACATTATGAATTTTACATTCTGAAGATAGTTGTAACAAATACCTTATCTATTAAAAGTCGTCAAAAGAACACTGACTTTTAACATGATTGTAACGAATATCTTGTCATCACATTTTTTTGTAATTTAACATGTCGATTAATTTGGTTAGATATTTTTATCAATATGATTAATTTCAACGACTTGTCAAGAAATAAAAAATAATGAATTTATATTTTTAATTCATTCATTCATTCTTATAAAAATATAAGAATCTTCGTAAATTTATAATCTTTTCGACGAACAACGTGATGACATAGTGTGTGTTGTAACTATGTTAAAGCTTAGAATATTCATTGACGACTTTTGAAGTACAAGGTGGCTGCTACTACCCATATAATTCAGGGAGTAAATTGTTTACCCAAAATAAAAAAACATTGGCATGTTAATGAGTGTATGACTGAAAAGAGAACATCTCTATTATCGAAGATACTGCTTTGATACAAGACGAGCAACTAAAATCAGGACCTTCCATGGTTTTTTATGTCACGAAGAGTTAATCGATATCTGATCCTTCTAATTGAGTTTGCGATTCAAAGAAATATTTAATTCAGAATTCGTAAACTCGATAACTCGTGTAACTACAGTCGAAGATCAGAAAGAGGCAAAATAATTGGCAGCTAATGCGAACATTTAAGGAAACTATTAACAGTCAATAGTTGATGATAAGTTCTTACTTTTTCTTGTCAATATTGGGAATGTCACTTCTATCTGCCTTCTCCACGACCACCTTAAAAAGAAACGAAGAAAGCAACATAGACAAAGTGAACAACAAAACAATGCACAATCCGAAATGCTATCTTCATCCTATGAAAAGTAAAACACCCTTGTCTACCAAATTCAATTAGACTCGTGACATGTAATTGATGAAAATCAAACACAAATGAAATACTTACTGGTATTCTATCTGGATATTTTTCTCTTATTCTTGCAGCCTCAACCCGTCGTTTCTCTAAAAAAATACACATGTATTGATTATCGAAAATTTGAATCAAAAGATTGGACATTAATTAGCAAACGAACTTTATATTGCACATACCCAAGCCATGCTCTTGCTTGAACATGCTTTTCGCCATATTTTTGAGCGATGTACTGCATAACATGAAGAACACAAGGAATTCCATATCGATTCTCAAACAGACCAAGAAAAAACAAAAGAAGAGAAATATATGAGACAATCAATTCCCAATCGCCCACATAATCAGAGAAAATAAACAACGAGAAAACCAATCTAGGTCCATAAGAATAACCAAATTTTCCAATAATTAAAAATCTCAGCAGATAGATGTCGAAAATTGAACAAACAAAACGAAAATTGAGCTCGGACACAAAAAAAAAAAAAAAGAAACGGCTATACGATTCGGAGAGGCGAAGAGCAAGTCAAGCAGAGCCAAAAACAACGAAAATAAACAAAAGGAACGGCGGATTTTGATTTTTGAGCAATCAAACATCAATAAAAACGAAAAATGGGAAAAAAAGATCATAAATCGTACGATTCGAGGACGAAAAAATGGAGAATTCCAAACGACCGAAGATCCTGCGATCGGAGAAGACGATGATGTTCAAGCACGTCTCGTTTTCAACTCAATGTTACGTATTTAATACTACTATTCTACTTCTCTACGGTGATAATTGTCCGTTACTCTACGACCAACCAATCAAACGTTGCCACATCATTACAAGATAATGATTAACGTGATTTAATCACTTTCTATTTTGGCTAGGTTGGGCTTTTGGGCATTGGTTTTTTTTGTGGAAATTCTTTCAAATTTATTGAGTTTAAATTCTAAAATATGTCACACTTAAGGCTGTATACGAGTTGATCTAATCTGATCTGATTTTATCTTAAAATAAAATTAGAATTAGAACTCACGGTTCTGAATTTTTGAAACTTAAATCAGAACCAAAGACTCTAGTCAGTTCTCATTTATTTTATATTAAAAATTTAAATATAATAATAAAATATATTTTTTATTATATTTTAGTTAGATTTTAAGTAATTAGACAAATTGATAACTAATTTCATAATTTATATTGAATTTACTAGAGTTTGGATGATCTTTTACTCAATTTCAGAATTTTTTTTACACACAGTCTCAGTTCTAATTTCATGATTTTCTACTCTTAAAGACTGACATCGACCCATAAATCACATTTTTTTTTAAAAATTAGAACCAATGTTAGATTAAAACTAACAATTCTTGTCTGATTTGTAGTTCTGGTAAGACCAACCCTAGTCGTACTGAATATGGTGAGAAACACAAGATAAATATTTGATAACATTTTATTAATTAATTATTTTAACAAAATAAGTATGAAATTTAGTTGAAGAATAAAGTATTGCATGGGTGTCACGTCAATAATTACAATATTACAAAAAAGCCACCAAAATAAATGAAGTAAAATACTTGCTTTTTACAAAAAATAGGTTTTTAAGGGTTAGCTCCCACATTAGTGGTTGAACCAATTCCCATCTGCAACCACGGGGAAGAACCGCCATTGATGCTCATGTTCTTAAGCTCGCTAAGCTTAGCCGCCATCACTTTACTCTCTGCTTCTTCGTCTACTTCCTCAATCACAAAATCGCCATTGTTTTTCTCCTCCTTTTCATGATACTGAACGACGATTTCTTCATTTTCCTTCCCATTTATCCACGACTGCAAATAAATCGACGCCGATAGTTTTAAGCTCGCCGGAGTTGATCTTCGGTCGTCCCCCGGCGCCGGGAAGTTCAGATCGAGCTTCAGATCGAGTGGACTTGCCGGGTTTTGATTGCTGTTTGTGGGTTCATTTTGATCTTGTAAATTTAGATTTTTTTGATTTTCCGGTGCGGCGGAGGTTAGCCAGTGACAGCGTTTATGGCCGCCTAAAGCTTGCCCGGAACTGAAAATCCGGTGACAAATGGAACACTCATGGATTTTCGATCTTTTCTTAGACGAAGAAGCCATTAATGGAGGATTATTAGAAGCTCCGCCGTTGTAGAACTGTAAATTGGAGCTTGGTTTAGTCGAGAAGAAGAAGTGAGGATCTTCATGGGTTATAACGTCGTCGTTTTCATGGCTATCTTCTATTTGAATTTGATCTAGCTTGGCTGCGAAACAGCCTTTGACCTTTTTATGGCTTGCTCTATGGCCACCTAAAGCTTGGTGAGAATTGAACCTTTTACCACAAGCTTTGCACTCGAAAATTCCTTTCGAAGCAATCGATTTGGATTCGATAATTTCTCGAGGGTTTCTTGATGAAATCTGAGAGAGATAATTCACTAGGTTTCTTCGATCATTTATCGTGTTTAGCCGATCTTGTTCTTTGCTTGCGGATGCACACGACTCTTCTTGCTCGCCCGAAAAGCGATCGGTCGGGTTCGAGTTCGATAACATCATCAAACAATTCGCTAGATCTTCTTCTTCGCTCGATGGGCAATTAGGGTTGCATTTTTTTACCTTTACTCGGAGTGATCTCTTTCTTTTGAGCCATCTGTTTCCTTGATTGTCATCGATATCGCCGTCGGAGTGGGGTGGAGAAACGAGAAAGTCGGCATCATCGGAGATGCACTTCCCGTGTTCGAGAAACGATTTCCACGATAAGAATTCTTCGCCACAATTCTCGCAAACCCTAGATGTTTTGAGGCGATTAGGGTTTGTTCGGAGAGCATACACGGGCCGTTTTCCGATCGAACTTGGAAGTTTCTCGTCCCATTCTCCGGCAAGATCGTCACCAATTCCATGCGATCTCATGTGGCCTCCGAGAGCTCTACCACATCCGAACCCTTTCTTGCATATCTTGCAAAAATGCTTAAAGGGTGGCCGTTGATCAACAATTAAAGCCATTTAAACACCAATTAAAAAAAACTCGACCCCAAAGGGAAAATTTCTAGAGAGAGCATGGCAAAAATGAAGTGGCTCGAGGAAGGAAAATAGAAGGAGAAGTTTGTTCTTGTAGTGAAAGCTAATGTGAGGCTGTATGGTTCAAATTAAGGATGCAAGCCCTAGTTTTCAGTTCGAGTGTTGGTTTGGATTAAAAACTTGTGGATGAGAGAGAGAGAGGAGAGAGAAAGAGAGAGAGAGAGACAAAAGGGTTGGTGACAAGTGGAATGAGGGTGAGAGAGAGAGAGAGTCCATAGACTGATTCTCCGACTTTGCTGCGGTGGCCCCACCAGTCACGGCAGCCGAAGGAGGTCCATCGATCCCCAACTTTCTCTTTCTAGAGTTTGAGAGAGAGAGAGAGAGAGAGAGAGAGAGAGAGAGAGGGAGAAGAGTTGAGGCAGTGAGTGAAAAGGGGTAGAGAGTGGTTCTAAGTTCTAACTGCCATTGCCTATTCATATCCCTTCAATTCCAACCCATGAAATTGAAAACTAGCCTATGCTTCTCCTTCTCTCTCGCTTGCTTCCTTTCCTCCCTTAATTTTTCCCTAATTACAATCATTATGCCCCATAATTTAATCTGCATAAATTTTTATGCGTTTATAATGTCAAAATTACCTTATAATAGCGTACGCTTAGGTGACATGGGGCCAAAAATGAAAGAGCTTATGCTCCGAGCTTGGGCGAAATCTCGCTATTAATAACGATGATTAGAATTGTCGGTCAATCTTAGAATTTTGATTTTGCATGTGGCGACTAAAACCCAATATTTTCTTAATCAAATTTAATTTATTTTTGTTATAGTTTACTCTCTAATCAATCCACTATCGTTAACCTTAAATTTTCCTAGATTGATTAAAAGATTAAGTTTATTTGGATAGTTATTAAAAAAAGTAAGTCTAAAATTACTGTCTTGTCATATCTCTTGACGTATCGCCAAATGATTAGATCAATTAAAATATATTTAATAAATAAATATAAAGATAATTATTTATTATTTAAATTGATTTAATAACACGTTATAATATATGTTAAGATGTAACTCTAAACAAATTCTATTAAAAAAACTACTGGTTTCTTACAATAAAGTCCTTGAAAATAATAAAATGATTTACTACAAAGTAACATTAAAATACATATTCATTTTCCTACATTGATTGACAAATTAAGTTTAGTTGGATTGATAAATAAAACCCTAATTTTTTTATGGTCCTTGAAAATAATGAAATGATTTAATTGGCTAAACCTGAAATTAATTTTTTGGCATATACTTGAACCAAACCGAACCGATCAATTATGCGTCTTATTCCATCCGGCCTTAATTCTAACAAGACATTCTCCGATTTTATGGGCAGTGCGAATTGGAAAAGAAGAGAGCAAAGATTGTGAAGAAGACAATAAAGAGAATCAGTAGAGCTAGTACAAGAGCCTAAGTTCGACGTATGAGATGTCCTAGTGTGAGAGTTGTTACCCCCAATGTTGGAGTAGCTCTTTGTGATATCAGGTAAAGACCTCCTATCTTTGGGCCGCTTAGTCGCCGTGATTTAACCCTCTCACAAACTGTCGGGCCGGGTGTAAGGGCTCTGAGGGCGAGAGATTTCATCTTTTGGGTACAAATAGAGTTAAATGGAGGCAAACAAGAAGATTAAGGCCCAGAGATCGACAACCGACGAATCTCCATCGTCTCAAAAGTTTTGGCCAAAATATGAAAATTTCTTCAAATATGAAAATACGACTTAACGAGTAACGAAGAATAAAAAAAAACTATTTTTGGGTCGAAAGATCTAAAAACTAGATGAAACTAATGAAAATTTCTTAGAATATGAAAATAATACGTACGACGATAAATCGAAGAATGAAAACATATTTTTCGGTCTAATGATCGAAAAACTAAATTTGAGAGCTTGAGATTTATGCACAGCCTATTATGTTCCTAAAAATAAAAGAAAGAACGGATGATAGTTTTAGTGGCCGGTTTCGGACGCCCAACTTGGTAACATACTTTCATCTGCCGGTTTTCCGGCACCCCAGGATCTCGAAACGGATTCGAAGAGATTCTCGATTTCAGGAGTGCTTCGTATGAATGCTCGATTCCAGAAACTGTACCGTGGATTCTGCAAAGTCCAAACAGAAGAATTAGTGAGAGAGAGAAAGTTTGAGAGAGACTATGGGAGAGAGACTATGGGAGAGAGACTATGATAGAGAGACTATGGGAGAGAGACTATGGGAGAGAGATGGGAGAGAGACTAACCTTGATGAGCTCAATGAAAGTAATTAGCAGCCCCCATGGATGAGGTCGATTACAGATAATTCTTTCCAACAAAACTCTTGTAATCTGCTCTTGGATAACTTCCTGCACATAATCCAAGAGAAAATAGGAGTTTAATTGCAATAAAAACCTAATTTCACTCCAAATAAATGAAACTACTATGATACTTCGATAAATAAAATAATCTCAAAGAACAGCAATATCCTGCTATGATCTTAGATAATCACCTTGTAGAATTTCTACTCATGACAAAAAAAAAACAAAATTCCAAGTTTCAGACAGGATTTAAAGCAGCATGAGAAATGGTTCTTCACCTGATTTGATTCGGAAAACAAGTAAAGAAGGATGAACAAGAAGTAATGAGTATGCGTGTTGGGATAACGCAGTTGGTTTGCAATGGCATTGATGAAAAGATATCTCCCTTCCGTGTCTAACTCGAGGATTAGAGTATGGAAGATGTCCAAGGCCCCACCAACCATAAACACAGCCAGTGAGACATTGTTAGACTGTGGATTAATTATTGTTTGATACTGCTGGATAGCCTGTAAAAATGACAATCCCATTCTATAATAGAAATTCGAAACTTGAAAAGAATAATCTAAATGGAGTTGGCCTCGTAATTAAAATCTTAAAAGGATAATTATCATCGAACATTGTAATTATGAGTGTTTTTCAACTAACACCTTGAATTTTTAAGTAAATCAATTGTCACATCAAAATATGGCTATTTTTTAATTAACATCTTAAACTTTTCATTTATCAATTAACACCTCAATTGTTAGACAATAACTAACCAATACCTTAAATCGAAATTTCAAATAATTAAGTTTTTTTTACAATATAATTTCAGTTTTTATTTCTCGATTAGGATGATCGAAAATGAAAAGTTAGAAAAAAAAAATAAAGTTGAATCGTAAGAAGCTCGATGATAATGAAAATTTAATGTTAGAGTATTAGTCTACAAATTTAAAAGTTTAAGGTGTTAATTAAAAATACGATTCTACTTGGAGGTGTTAATTAATATAATTATAAGTTTAAAATATTATTTGAAAAATACTAATACTTCAAAGTGTCAATTGAAAAAATTAAAATTTAGGGTGTTACTTGAAAAATGCATCTAAATACAGAGTGTCTATTGATAATTCCCTAAATTTTAAGAGAAGACCTTTAAGAAAGAAAGAAAGAGCAAAAACAAGACCTGCATTCCAACATAGAGTACAAGAGAGTTGATCAAGGGCACATTGTAACGAGTTCCAGCAGATGCAGCTTCACTTGGTTGGAGTATTAATTTCTGCTTCAAATCGATCAGAAATGACGAACCCTGCTGCCGAGTCTGAAAAAAAAAAACACATTCTTAAAAGGTGGGGGCAAGAATAGGAGAGACAAGTCTAAATCAAAAAGCCTTTCAAAAAAAGGATAATAACAAAATTAGGAGTGAGTAAAATTGGACTAGGACTGCCGATTTAGTCCAGTTCCGATTCCAATTCTTAAAACCGTAAAACTAGAACTATGAGTCAAAAAAACCTGAACTCACATAAAATCTTACTCAAAACCGAATAGAATCCAACCCAACACCGGTTATAATCCTACCCAACACGGGATAAAATCCAACATGAACTCAAAAATAGTTTAAAACTCAATCTAAACACTCAAAATCAGACTAAATACAATAAAAAATATATTTCAACATATATAAGAATTAAATCGAAAAAAAATGGCACCACGCCGAATGTTACACTTCCAGTTCCATTTCGTCCAGGAACGGGACCAGGCCCACCCTTACAAAATGATGCCAAAAAGAAGTGAATATAAAGATGGGTGATTGACTTTTAATAGAAAAACAAAACAGCAAAAATGAGAGTAAGCTCATGAATATTTTTGTATGGTACATAATCTATCTATTGCAAAGAAGGCTTACAACCAAGGCAACTGCATTGAGTAGAACAGACAATACTGTATTTTGAATAACTAATGTATAAACATCGAACACAAAGTACCTTAATATACTCGATCTATTACAAAGAACAAGGCTCACAACCAAAGCAATTGCATCAAGTGGAACAGATAATATTGTATTAAAATAACTGATGTATAAAAAGATGCACACAAAGTACCATAATATACTCGTCTATATCAGCCTTCATTTGTTTTGCTTTAAGAGGCCCATCAACCTCAGCAAGAATGCGAGGAGGCTGGCTAATTTCAGCAAGCAAGTCAATCTGTAAAGTAAAAAAAAGTCAGTTCACAATGCAACAATACGCAAATCAATTCCCTTGCAGATTATATTTCCCAATCTATACGAAATTTATTATTCCAGGTGAAAACCTTTAAATTTGGAGTATTTGGATCTGGTAGTCTCATATTACGAGGAAATGCACTCAAGATGATATTCCGCATTTGTATACAGCTTGGAGGAATGACATCACAAAAGGTAAAATGATAATCACACAGGAACTCTGGGAAATCGTGAAGAAGCACTAACAGCACTCGAAGTGTGCCTTTATAGAGAAATTGGGCCTGCATGAAATCAGTGGAAAATAGAAAATTATGTGGTAATGAAATATAACCAACAAGCAAAGAAAAAACAATCTAGAAGCGACAAGTGTTGGAATAGATCAAACCGGTGTTCCAAGTTCAGCATTGCGTAAAAAAGGTTCCATGAATTGAAACAAAGCAATGAGAAGTCGTTGGATATAAGGCCAGCCCTTTTGACTGTTTCCAGATAGCATCTTCGGCATGAAACTTCTATGGCTCACTAACTCAAGCCATGAATAGCTACACGAAAGAATAGCCATATTTAGAGAACCATGAAAGGGTAAATTTGTTATGATACTGATAAGGTCCAATTTATATAGATATTAGAATATTAGATTATGAGGAAGTCCAATGGACATTAGGGTACTAGAATGATCTATAAATATGAATAGCTAGTGATATTGAAGGGGAGGTAAAAATTAAGGGTATTCTCTTGGGGGTGGCGAGCTGCCATTAACGTGTTCGGAGGAACAAGCTCCTCTCACTCCTCTCACTGCTTGTATTTTGTATTAATTGAACTTTGCTCTTCTTTTGTTCAATCGTTTCTTGTGGGTTTTTTGTTGGATTGTCAGGGGTCATATCAGATACATAGAATAACAGACCACGTGTTCCAATTTAAGTAGCATTTTCTTTAACAAAAATTAACATAACAACTCTTAAAAAAGATGTCTTGAGTGCATGCAGCTCAAAACAATTCAAATTAAGATAAACGCCTAAAGTTTTCATATAAAGATGGCCAAAACATTTAATTCAAGTCAAGAACAATCTTAAGATGCCTAGCATTTTTAGGAATTCGACTCTGTTGCCAACCAAAAGCGAACTCATGATCGACCTTATTATTACAAAATCATACCTAAATAATTCTTTGCATTCTAAACAGCACATACTTTTTCCTATCACTATTCGAATTTATATCAATAATGACTATAAAACAGTCAACCACCCTACATTCCGTGAACAACAAATATCAAAATCCATCAGATTTGAAGCTAACTATATCAAAATTTCAAAGTCAGTCAGTCAGTAGTATAATCGTATGCTTGTCACATCGACACCAAGCATCGAGTTGGTGTTGTCTGTTTCCATGTAGAGAGGAATTTCAAATGAGTTTTTCAAGATCTCTTTTCTATATTATAATCCTAAAATAAAAATAAATAACCTTTGAATATGAGCAGCTTGAAATGAAATCATTTAAGATAGAAATCAATAATATACTACGTCCAGATGCAGGCATTCTTTAAAGACAACAAAATAGTTGACATTCCGATATCAGAAGTCATTAAAGTATCACATCTAAAAGATAAAAACAGCAAAAATATATTGCTAACCTAAATCCAGGAACTTTTAGGGGCTGCAAAGCATGTAATGCACTGGCAAAGCTGGTCAACATCTGAGACACAACAAACCACCTGCTGTTGGCGAGAGCATTGTACCATAGCCCAACAAAATTTGACAAAGAGAGAGAGAGAGAGAGCAACTAAAAGAATGAATAACAGTGAAGGAGAGAGAAACTAATCGCACCTGAAAATTCGCACCATCAACACCCGTATCCAAAGATCCAATATCCATCAGCCAGTTTATAAACAATCTAAAGTATGGCCTTGAGTTAAATGATGCCTTCTTCTCCTCAGCATCTTTTTGAACTAATCTCACAGTTACCGCAAGAATCTGAAAAAGATGCACAACTGTTATAGCCAACTATACATTTTTTTTAATAATCATAAATTTAACAACTGATAGAATTAAAGGGATACACTAATTCCTCACAAAATAAGGGCTAAGTGTTAGCTTTAAAAGGTTTTAAAGCAATCAATTATTTTTTATGATAACTATGTAAGATAAAATTGAAGTTTTAGCAAGTGCAACTAGGTTCGTAGAAGAACATATGTCGACAGGTGAGCAAGTATGTCGACCGCTCTAAGTCCAGAGATTAATCGTATGTCGACCGGACGCCACTTATGTCGACCGCTTCAGAACCAGAGAAAAATCATATGTCGACCGTTATCAACTTATGTCGACCGATTGAAGACATTTGAAGTTCAAGAGATTAAATCTATGTCGACCGGACGCAACATATGTCGACCGCTCAAAGACCAGAAACAATTGTATGTCGACAGCCTATCAAGTATGTCGACCGATTGAAGTCAATTGAAGTTCAAGAAATTGGATCGTATGTCGACCGGACGCAACTTATGTCGACCGCATGGAATCCAGAAACAATTGTATGTCGACCGTTTAGAACATATGTCGACTGTTCAAAATTCCAGCGGAAGAAGAAATCTGAAGTTATGTCGACCGTTAAAGAACTTATGTCGACCGGCCAAATAACAGAGATATTTCCATGTCGACCGCCAAGAGTAGATGTCGACCGAAGAACTTCAAAATACCGATGTTATGTCGACAGCTCCGACGATATGTCGACCGGTCAAGACCAACGACAGGGAAATTCTTCAACGGCTACTTTTTTATGAGTCTTAACGGCTATCTCTATGTCGACAGCCCTCGAAGATATGTCGACAGCTCCGTAGTCTGACAGACGGAAATCTATAAATTGGAGACGAGAAGCCAAAAGTAGAAGCCGATTTTTTAGAGAGAAAAGTACGTCCAAACTCTGCCAAAATTTCTAAAAAGCTTTTCTCTTCACTCTCTCATCATTGTAATTTATAAGATCATTCTCTTTGTGATCGAGAGAGTAGTTTTTCAAATCTTTCACAAAACACTTCAAGTTATTACTTGTGAGATATTGTAAAGGGGTGACGCCTCTCAGAAAGAAGAGTCAATTGTAAGGTTTGATTGACACCCGGAAGTCAATCATAGTAAAGCTCCAGGTAGAGCTGAAAGATCTTCAAGGAGGAACCTTGAAGCGCGGACGTAGGCAAGGTTGGCCGAACCGCGTTAACAAGCCCAGTGTCATTCTTCTCTCTCTTAAACTTTTTAATTATTGGTTGTGCTTAGTCATTTAATAGATAAATAATTTTTAAGAGATAAACGAAGAATTTTATATTAAACTTATAAAATATCGATTAACCTAATCCCCCCCCTTTAGGTTAAACACGATCCTACACTAAGCACACTTCAAACATGTATGTGTACACAGCAACCAATTAATCACACACTTCTGGCTTACCTTGTTTAAAAGAAAAGGCTTATTTGGTACCTGAGAGAAAAAGAAAAACGAATAAGTTGCACATTATATTGACCAATGGAAGATTAAAAAATCCAACAATAAAATACCAAAGAGAAGCATATTCTTAGTAGCTTCCACTCATATTTTGATTTAATTCTAAACTAACATCGTATGAGAGAGACAGTGGTCACACAAGAAAAAATCAAACTTCAAGGGCAAAAAAAGAGAGAACACAAAAAATCACCAATAGAAGTTTGTTTTTGGACAAAAAACAAAAATTGCTTTAGAAAGAATAGTACATGGAAGAAAAGAATTTTTCCGAGAAGAAAAAAAATACATCCAATACTTGTTATCTCTTCCCTCAACAAAGAACCAAGTGAAACAGATATTTCCTAAAACATTTTGGGGTTAGACAATTTTCCAAGCAGAATACTCACCTTCAAAATAGAAAATACAAGTTTCGCATAAATATCAATTGCGAGGAAGGATAGACTGTGCCCTTGTTGAGTTTGTAGTGCACTAGAATTAATAACCTCAGACGACAAACAATGAGAAACAGATAGCTCCTTCAAAAAAGAAACAGTAAAATTTACAAACTGTAAAGAATTATGAATCACAGGTGTCTAGATTCTTCAGCAACACAGCTTTTTTAAGATATAAACTCACTCACAGTTAAAATGCGAAAAAAATGATCGGTAATTTCATCTCCCTTCAACAGGCCTTTCTGCTGCAATTTAAGGACAAAATCCATATCATTTGAGCCAGGTAGTTCACAAATACGGTACCATTCTCCAAACAGCCCCGACACCTGCACGTATATTCCAACATGAGAAAAGGAAGAAGCTGAAATGGTGAAACACAATGTCAACTATTCAGGCCAAACATATCCCATATTATATCACCTATTTGAATAGATTAAAAAAACAGTAAATTATGATGGTGATGGTGGAGAGAATATTTAAGTGCAAAACACGAGTTCTACCTTTATAAGCAAATTATTGTCTTTATAAGACTAATTAAACAAGAAGATCTATTTTGTAGATGCATTGTCCAGCTAAACAGATAGAAACATAAATATTCACAGCATCAACTCACCTGATCCCGAAAAGTAGCAGAATCTGGATCAATTGATTCTACATAACTATGATCTTCTTTGTTCAAGGTTGAGTGACCTATTGCCTGTTTTGATCAAAACAGTGAACACATATTAACGGAGAAAATAACAAAAAAATTTATGATTTTTAAAACTAGTATGTCTTCACCAACCTTCTTGTCTTTAGGTAGTCTAGACTTATCATCCTTTTCGACATAAACCCCTGACAGATCACTAACAGTTGAACTAGGGTTCTTGATAACCTCCACAAGCTGTTGCAAGGAATCTGCAGATCCAGGCTTTGCAGCAACCTAAAATGAAAAAATCAATAAACTGTTGGCATATGTATACATAATATTCCTGCTATAGAAATTTATAAAGACATATTACTCCTCATTATGGAAACATAAACCTTTGCCAATGCATCGACAAGATTGTGAAGCTCTGAAATGACACTAGACTCTTCGATGAGCAAAGCTTCAAGAAGTGATACAGAAAACTCTGTTGCTGCCTCTGCACAATTAAACGAGTTGTCAATTGTCTTCACAGTTACATAAACCAAGTAATATATATAATTTTTTACATACTATTCCTGCCCCCATCAATAAGTTTTGCCATATGAACATTATACTCTCCAAGATTGAGCAGTTCGCTACGCATTAAGCCAACAGTAATATCTTTATTAAACTTCCGCTCTTCATCAGAGTAAATCACCTGAAAGTAAATAGGACCAATTTAAATGTCCATAATGCTAGGAAAAAAACAACACAATGAAATTACAATAAAAACTTCAATCATGATAAAACCAAACTAGATCAAGTTCAGATAATAAACCTTTTGATTTATAATGGATACATTACGGCAATCGGAGAAAACGTTTCCAAAGGCATATTTTTACTGGATATTGTTTTACCATATATTTTTCTCGAAACTGCAAAGGTATTTGAGCAGCTTACCCAGCTAGTAAGCTCCTTAACAACTAGCTTGCAAACATCGCGAATAGCAATTAGAATCGTGAGATGAGCTCCAACATGAGCATTGTTTGATGCATTCTCAAATAACCCTTTAAAGACCTAATTAGAGAACAAAAAGAGATAAAGAAAGAAAAAAAAATTAACATTAAAGTCATAAATATTTAGAAACTGATACATTGAGAGAGATTAATAGAGTAACATAATCAACCTTTTGAGCCACAGCAAGAGCAGCCTCATCTCGACTTATGCACCGAAGTAGGATTTCAGGGACCTCAGCAACAACTCCCTAAACATCATTTCCCAAAAGTGAAAAATTATAAACAAAATAAATGGACATTGGACCAAGAAAAAGCAGGACAAGCCAAAGAAAAAATGTTTTATCAAACATGTTTTGAACTGTTATGATGTAATACCTGAAAGTCTATGTCTCGAGCGTCACTTGTCACCAAAGCATCCAACTAAAATAAAAAAAAGCAAAACATCATCGGTAGGCAGATAGATTTTAAACAGTAACAAATAAAAGACTCTAAAAAACAGCAAAATGCCCCTAAAACATAATATAAACACAGCATCCAATCAAGTTCCAACATGCAGTTGCTCCATTGAAGAGAAATTTTAACAATGCATTTTATGAAGCTAGGGGCGTGATTGATTCATACAAATGAGCATGAAATTCAAACACCTTTTGAGCTACAATTTGGTATTTATCCAATGCATCCCTCGTAGTAAGTGAAGGTTCTGAGTTTGCATTCAAGACACGCTCAGTGGTAACAGGGGAAGGTGAAGGTAGGAAAGAAGATTCAGAAGGATCAACTGCATGCGATTCGGGCACTGTAGCAGCAGAAGAAAATGATGGGAGCATTTCATTATCAGGACCATGGTGAGTAACACCATCAACCGTCGCGGCATGAACTGAGGTAGCACTATATTATACAAAATATATATCAGCAAGAAGTCAATCTCAAAGCTAACTATATTAGAAACAAGTAATAACGATATTACCTAAGAAGAGGGGAAGAATTCGAATCGATCATCTCGTCCAATGGCCTAGAGACTCCATCAAGTCCAGCTGTTCCCGAACCCGGTACATAACCTTGATTCAGTCCCCCCATTGAACCAAATGCATTGCTCAAACTAGAGCTTCCAGAAGATCCAGAAGGGAAAGCAGTATGTGGATTCTGACTAGATGAATTTTGCCAGGGAAGCCGAACGAAATCCTTCAAGTAAAATAGGGTAAACGGAGAATGAAATTAGGTAAAATACTCAATAAAGGTCATAAACAGGAAATCATAAGTCAGTCTAGTCTACCTCATAGACTCGCTGCTGTGATAGCAACAGATGACCTGGTTTAGGTCGTAAGGCTTCAGGGACAACACCTAGATGAGCTTGGGAGTAAATGCTTGGGTCAAAAAAGGTTGAACTAACACCATCTCTATGTTTCCTTCTTAATGAAAGTTGTTGATCTATTTCCCCATCAATAGCTTGGAGTCCCTTAAGAAGAATAAAAACCATTTAAATAAATATATAAAAGATAAGTAGTTCTTGGGATCAGAAAGGTAACCTCATAACTTCAGTGTCATTGAAAAACAATTATTTATTTTAACTACAAGCTAGTTCAATTATGAAAATTCAAATAATATAGCGTTGGATGACAGTGCACTCATAAACGTGTTGTCCAGCAAACAAGCTATACTCACAGTTGCCACAAACAAAGATACAACCATTGCCAATAATTCTGCATATTTTATCATTTCCAAGCATAAAACACAGACTGAACAACAAACAAAAAAGGATAAATACTTAATTTTCTCATTTAATCGTGCCCCAGGATAAAAAAACATGCATTCAAATTATTAGGGTGATCCCATAAGTAAAACGACAACTGAAATAAAATCAAAATAATAATGAAATTTCCAAAACAAAGTCCAACAGAATATTTGTTGCTTTTTGAAACAAGTAAAATTGTGTCAAATGCCTAACATGAACCAGTCACAGTAAATACAACCTTTTTTATGAAGTAGCTTAATTAACTAAACTAAGCTCAATCTTTCCTTTTTGATTCATTTTCATTTACACATAATGTATTAAGACGATGTTTATCCAGACATCTGAATTTAACAGCCTTAGCAAACAATTACTTATCCATAGAATTCTTATTTTTAAAAACATAAAATTAGATAATGAAACAAAGAGGCTTTAACATGAACATGTTTACATACCCAAACTAGATCACTTTAGAAGAGTGCAATACAAACATCGGCATAATTATGTGACCATATTTTCTAAACAGCTAACCTTTTCTGTTGCAGCCTGTTCAATTACAGCACATCCAAGATCAATATTATCATTTGTAACAAGCTGAACAGCTTGCTCTAAGAGGTCACTTGCGATATTTAAACCTTGAAGGGAATTCCTAAGTTGGCTTGTTATCGAACCCCGCAGCGGTTCCTAACGAATGGAAGATGAAGTAGTTACATATGAATCATAAACTCTTGCAAAAAATTCAAGAACACCGTGGAAGGGGGAAACCTTGCAAGTCACGTGTGCTAAACATCCTGCCAGACTTGCAACCATCAGATGAGCAGCATTAAATATTTGTGTCTCGTCTGATTCCATGGCATAATCCTACAATAAATAGATGAAAAGCTAGTCAATTTAAGGGACCTCGACATATCTTATTCAGATAAGAAGACAGTTTGAGTATATGTTGACCTAGAGAAATAAATAAAAAACTAGCCCTAAATATTTGTTACAAGCAGGAAAAAAAGCATAGTCAGAAAACCTTTAAAACTAACTCCTTTGTTGTTTGAGTAGCTATAGATACACTCCGCTGAACGATACCAGACACTATTTCTTTAATAGCTCGATCCATGGCAATTGGAACCACCCTGAGGCATGGATGAATGTTTATTACAGATCAAAAGAGAAGACACAAAAAAAAAAAAAAAATTGTGCATTTATCTTTGAACCTCTGGAAGTGCAGATGCAAGCCTAAAGCACTAAGCTTCTGGTTGATAATAACATGAGTTCCAATAGTAGGTATTACAGCGGGTATCTACAAATAACACAAACCAAATAGTACTAAATAATTGTTAGGAGCCAAATGGACAATGTATTATCAAACAAATATACCTGATTAATTGAAAAATGTGACTGTGAGGGTGTAGCCTGCAAAAGTCCTTGGGCTGGAGGGTGCTGATCAGATAATCCTAATGCCACAAGCTTTTCATCTTCCATTAATGTCCCAGAAGAAAGATGAACAGGAGCCCCATACTATAAACAACGAGAAACATATTGGACAGAATAAAAGAAAAAGAAAAAAAGATGCAATAAAATAACTAACAAAAGAGAAGAATCATTCCAGGCGACAATGTTGTCGTCAACGTTTAATAGAAGGATGAGGCAACGACCATGACATCGACAAACAAAGATGGAGGAATCAGCACAACAACAGTGGAACCTTTTATCAATATCAATAATGAAGTTCCAAACAAACACTTAACAAAATCTTTCAATTTCTTATTTTACTATTTTCAACTCCAGGCATTCCTCTATCCGTAAGGCAGCCTTAGGTAGATAGACTTTCATCGATAGCTAGAACTAGGGGTCTCTCTCGATCCCTAGTTCTAGTTATCAATGAAAGTCCTATCGACCTAAGGCTGCCATAATAACTAAGTCCCAATCGATATGAACACTACTATTTTATAAGGCAAAGGCGCGATACAAATTATATTCACCTGAGATAGCAGATGGGAGTGGCTAGTGGATTTAGATGGTGTAGCAGCCTCTAAAGGTAGCTCAACTTGATGTAGTGGAGATATTATTGCCGGTTTAACCTCCCCAACCATCTGTGGTTGTGTAGCTCCAACGTCCTTGTTAGAAAAATCAGGATTTCCTTCAAGTTCTCTCTTGTGATCTTTGAGAAGAGACGTTGGCGATATGTCCTTCATATCGACACTAAGATTTTTAAACAATACCTACAGGACCAGAATCAATAGCCAGCAATCAGTAAATGAAAGAAAAAAGACAAATTACTAAGATGTAATATGCACATAAAGAAATACCACTAGATAGAAAATAATTATCTACCTCGATGTCAAACTTGAGGTTCATCTTCAAATTTGGCATTAAATAAATCTCTGCCAAAAGCCCAAGAATGCCCATGGTCCATGGATTTGGTGGTTGGTATGCTAAACTGTTTTGACATGGTTCAAGAACCTGTATTGTTGTGTTAATCGTAGAGCCAAATTTCTAAGAAAGCACAATATCAGGGAAGTACCTTTGAGGTAAATGGTATTACAGCAATCATTAACCCTTTCTCATAAGCCTGTTCAAAAATGAATTGGGTATGAAAATATTAAACTATAATTTTCAAAACAAACACTTTAACAGAGGAAAAACCAGTGAAAATATTATTCTTAAAAGGAAAAATACATAAACAAAAGGTCTTGCTACCATATCAATATTTTAGAAGTTCAACTAACCTCAATTATCAATGATTTCGGATCAATTTCACGAGCTCTTAAGACTTGGTTTCTACCAATTGTTAATTTTCCAAGCCAACTCCCTAAATTTTTTAGCAGTGAACGCTCCTCTGAACTTGATTTTATAAGCTCAGACCCTAAAAGAACCTGGAAAAGCGCAATGCTAAATCAAACAAGACTCCACTACAAAGCCCAAAATATAAATAACAAAAAAAATGCAAACTTTGCAATTCTCATAAGTAGCTTGGACAATCTCTTTAATCAGGGGTTTCAAATTCAATTTGTCCAGGAACTTCAGATACAAGTCGTGAAAATTTGGTTCTATGCTCGCCCTGCAAGAAAATTGAATATGTAAAACAACATGATCACAAGAATAGATACACAATGTAGTTATAACTTCCTATCCGCACACTTGACATGTGAAATATAAGCAGCATTTTAAAGAGTTTCAATCTTCTCATTGGCGTCTACAAACCAAGAATGAACTTACTTTGAACTTATTTGCAAAATATAATATGCAATAGATCTGTCACTAATTTACAAATGATTTGTTAAATCCAATGCCATACACTTTCCGGAACCAGAAGTAATATAAGCAATAATTTTAAACGAGGTCCAACCTTTTCATGACCATATATTGTGCAAACCAAGGATAATACTCCGCTTTCAAAATGTCTGTGAATTCTCTTGCTTTGGTCTCAATATTAGATACCGAAATGTTATTAATAATAAATGAAATCTTGTCCTGAACATCTGATGCTGGAGCCTACAACAGAGTAGAAAACATGAAATCGAGAGCGCTATAATAAACAAATTAATGCAAACATCTTCCAGAGGCAATATTTGGAGACTAAGAAAATTGTCTTGAACATATATAATATCTGCCCAATCAAACAACTCCCAGAGGATTAGCAAACCAACTCCGCTCATTTATGATGCCCACTCTTGGTTCTTTTTAAATTGTAAACAAAACAGATAGAGATGAGTAACAAGTATCTCATTCTATCATAACTTCAACATTTCATACACTGCATTGGTATTTCTGTTTCACTACGAATTTGCTTTCCCAAGAAAAAAAACATAACTCCATGTTTGAAATAAAATGAAAGACCAAGTTATCAATAAACAGGGAGTGAAATTAAAATAAAATAAAATAATCAATGTGATGCTATGACTACAGTGATGCAAATGACATTAATTACTTTGACATTTGCATACACTAAAGGAAAGAAGCGATACACAAGATGAATATATATATATCCATATATATATTTCATTTTCACCTAGTATGGATGAAGGACTACAAAGGCGTGAGGGATATATGAATGTGCAACATGCGGAGGGGCATCCATAAGGGTTTAATAAAAAGTCATTGAAATCTTCAATTAGTTTATTCAGAGGTTCATACTACATAGAGTTAAATGGGAAACCAATTAAAAAAATTCATAGATTTCTTTATTGCGAATGCCTTTCACAAATGCACTAGTGGGCTCATTTTCACACCCACTGACTTACGGTCCAAATATGCCTCAAGGATTTTATAATAAAAACAAAGTTCAATATCTAATAAGTAAAAATTTCAGTGAAAAGTGTCAATGATTGCTGTTCCTCTTTTTTCGAATATATAATACAAAAGAAAACTACTGAGCCTACCACAATAGGAGTTTCTCTTTTTTCAGCTCCAGCAAGAAGTGTTTAATATGCCTCAAGGATTTTATAATAAAAACAAAGTTCTATATCTAATCAGTAAAAGTTTCAGTGAAAAGTGTTAACCATTGTTGTTCCTCTTTTTTCTAATTTATCAACACAAAAGATAACTACTGAGCCTACCTCAATAGGAGTTTCTCTTTTTTCAGCAGCAGCAACAAGTGTTTCAATATTCAAAGCAGAACCAAATCCTACAAAAGGTATAGAAAACTATTTCAGTATATATTAGGGAAAAGACATTAAAAGGCACATATGAAAGAAGGTATTACTGGTAGAAGTAACTCCTCGTGAAGGCCTAACAAAACCAGGGGAAGCGGACAATAATGATGGAGTATTTACTGAACTCGGTACCTGAAGTAACGCCTTTTTATTCATAACAGCTATGATTCATAAAAAATAAAAGAGTAAAAAACAAAAATCTGACAAGAACAAAAAACTATCTGAAACCAAAAAGTTCATTACAGCATTGATTCATAAAAAAATACAAATTAAAAATCTGACAAGTACGATAGAACAAAATTATTTGAAACCAAAAGATCATCAATGATAATGACAAGTCAGCATTGATAAATATCAAGGTAAAAAGGCACAGAGATCAAGAGAACAATACTACCTTCTGATTGTTAGAAGTATCACTTGAGGTAATAGTTGATTGCACCACCGATAAAAGTGGCTTTACATCACTAGATGAAGCCGCAGAGGTTTTAGATAAAAGTGACTTAATATCACTAGGTGAAGATGCAGAGGTTTTAAGTCGATCATCTACACCACTTTCATGTCTTTGTTGAAGCTGGAGTGAAGAAAGTTGCTGAACGGTTTGACCAATACCCACACTAGAAGCAGTCAACTGCAGTAACCAATAAATCATATTGAAATCTCATGTTGATATGTTCATAGATTGGCTTCGGTTTATAAATGATCCATATTCTAAATAATTTGAGTTTCATAAACACATCAAGCTCCAGGGAACCCCAAGATTTTAGGAACTTAAAATATTAATTTTGAGGCAGCAGTTTTTGACTCCCAAAATTTATCCACTTTATAAAGTACACACCGAACCAAAAGACCTGAGCTCCTAATTCTAATCACTTAAAAAACTATGGCTCAATATTCCAAAAAAAAAGATAAACATGGTAGCACGTAGATGGAAAAATAAACCACTAAATAGTAAAATGCAATACAATGAAACTTTATTTTTTCATTATGGAGCAGTACACGCCACATGCCAATATTTAGAGTGAAAGTTGACATGGGTTAATCTGACTGGGATTTAGGATTTTAGGAATGGTAATAGACTCACTACGGTTTCACTAAGTTTGCAAGTCATTCGTAAAGGAGGGTCAGACATCAAGTACAAAAAAAGAGAGATATATCGAACATAAAAAACGATGAAAGAAGGTTGAATTAACCTTCACCTTTTATTAAATTTTTTTCAAGAAAAAAGGCTAACACTAAGAAAAGAATGTAGTCTTCTCATTTTATACCCACTTAAGTAGGTGCCGGTTAACCAGAAAAACAGCGAGAAAATTCACTAAGTTAGGAAAATGTTACATTCAAGAATTCACGTAGTTTTGAATTGTAAAAGACTAATTCATATTTTTAGGAGTTTATTCTTGAATAGGTTTGACAATAAAAGTAAAACAAAATCCAAGTGAGTTATTGATTGCTAAGATTTTTAATTGGATCTTCTAAAAATGTTAAAAGTCCTGAATAGGTTTTGACCGTTAGATAAAGATAACAAGATGGTATCTAAAAACATACGATTATTTCACCAAAAGCTCATAAACCATCCAAAGTTACCAAATTAAGGTTCAGAAATAATACAATACTGGCAATCATGTTTTGCACATCTTTTTACTAGGAAAACCCCAAATATAGCATAATAAGAGATCATGGAGAACTATCTATCAGTAGGACTCCAGGAAACAAAAATAACATCAGAAATAAAAACTCAGATAATGTCTCATACGATATAATTTATGTTGAGATCCGTAAAGAATACACTTGACTTTACCTCCACGTTTCCAGAAATGGATTGTGTGGAACCTTGATGAACAGAAGGAGCGTGGTTTCCACCTTCTAAATCTGAATGCCCAGATGAAATCATTGCAAGTGCTTGTTCAATGAAAGCAACAAGTTCAGAGTGACTGCTCCGCAGATGAGATATTTGTAAGATATGATTGCAGTATTGAGGCCACTCAATCAAACGATCCACAAACTGCTCCAAAGCTTTAGTACCAAAGACAAACATCTGCA
Source organism: Begonia fuchsioides (assembly GCA_003255005.1). Classification (NCBI taxonomy): domain Eukaryota; kingdom Viridiplantae; phylum Streptophyta; class Magnoliopsida; order Cucurbitales; family Begoniaceae; genus Begonia; species Begonia fuchsioides. The sequence continues at coordinate 245,665 of QAOC01013945.1, forward strand.
TCCATAGAACATATAAGCAGCAATTTTTTATTAACAAATAAAATTTTCAACATCGATGAAGGATAGGATGATACCCACTTTGGAATCTGTAGGTTTGCGCAATGCATCTAGCACACCCCGTAAAGCAATCCCCAAAGTAAGATGAGTAACAAGCTGATGCTTGATAACAGAACCTGGAAAACAGCTAAATTTATGTTATCTTCCCAAGAACATAACCATAAGTAAAAATAGAAGAACGAAAAAAGGGCTTCCTATCTAAGCCCTCTAACGTCAATTTTCCTCAAGGATGACCAATTAATAAGAACAAAGAATCTGAGTGTGCCAAAGCAACTTGAAATCCACTTTCCTCACCAAGCATCTACCCTTTCAACCGAAGTACGAAGTTTAGAACACCATAATCAACGTCATCATCAGCTTTCTTAAAGTAAACTAAAATACCCCTAGTTGACTACATTAATATCAATTAAGCCAAAGTCTAAAATGTTCCTACCTCAAATTAAGAGTCCTTTGCTCTTTCAACACTGTATCACTAACATCATACTTAATCTTAGAAGACACATTTTTGTCCAAATTTTAAGAAGACTGGTCAATCAACTAATAGGCCAAAGTCTTCCAATTTCTCTTAGGTAAACTCACTAGGAAGTAGACCTAATAGTTAAATTGGCTTATATTCCTATTAATTTAATATTTATCCATTTGGTTAGGCTCTCTTTGTCTCGAGGAAAATTATTGTAATCTAAGTGTTTCTCTGTTTGTTCAGTGAGGGGTTCTTCCCCCCTAATCTTATTATTTTCTCATCCTGATAGACATTGTTTCTAATAAAAAAAATCTATATTAATGGAAACAATCTAGAATATAATATTCAGGTAAATGTTTGGTGGAGGGTATGCATTGATACCAACCAGGAATAACTTTTGGATAAGATCAAAAATGAAAAAAATGAGAACTAATCATCACACAAGAGTTTGAAGAAACTTACCAAAAAGAACTGCAGCAATTTTTAACTGCCTTTCAGGATACTTGGGAAAAAATCTGTATTCTTCAAATAAATTGGCAACCATGCACTCAAAAATCAATTGTTCCCTGCCAATAACAAAGCAGCCTCACAATTCAGGTTTTCAAAAATTACCATATCAAACAATAACGAAAACATTAGAGTTGCACAAGTACGATGAAGGTCCAACTTTGACAGCTTGCAATAAGTTCAACTGTATTAACATGCAAACTATTGTATAGGAGGTTTGTGCCCGATGAAATAAGGTTTTCATCTGCGGGATACAGAGCTTTATGAAAAAAATGTGCATCTTTCTTTCTAACTCCAACATAATAATATTACAACAAAATTCAAATTCAACAGAACATTTTGGTTTTCAGCTCAAGATATTGAAATTTACGGAAGTGTGTGAGACTTTCCATCTAAGTCAAAGCTGATACTAAAGAAGGATGTAAGATTGGCATAATTGAAAATGCAAATCTCTTCGATAAAATTAATGTAAGTTGCAAAAAACATCACAAGTACATGAAAAAAAATTCTTAACAAGGTAACCTGGGTTCACTCTCATGTTATTTAGGAAAACAAGTTTTAGAAATTCACAGACCAAACAACTCATTTCACATTAAGATAACACGGATTCATTTTCATATGATTTGCAAATTGAATAGAAATAACTCAACTGAAATTACTGCATTCTTGAACTGAAAAATGATACTCTTGTTGTATTGAATTACGAGCAAATGGCCACACTAGAATTTGTGTGGACAAAATAAATTAGGAGTGGTAGAAATGATGTCACACATGCATTTTCTTCAGAAAAGTTCATGTCGATTTTGGAATTTGAACAAAATCAACTACATTTACTTTGGATTGCTTAAAGAAATAAATCAATACAACTAAATACCAAATATAAAAATTAAAATAAAAGACACATTTCAAACCGTCAAAAAATTGGGAGGTCATAAAACAAGGAAGGATATTTCAAAAAACGTACAAAATGAAAAATAAAAGGTTGAAATGACTCTAAACCTTTTCACCGAAGAATCCTTGAACTGAGAAAGCATTTGAACCATTGCGTCAATTGTCAACTGACCAGAAAACATTTGATGGAAGTAAGAGTTTGTTTCTGCCTCAATATCCTCTGCGTATCCATCGGAGGCTGATGAATCTACTGTTCCGCCATTTTGAAGCCTAGGATTTGAATCCAAAATCAAAGCATGCATTTTTTCCATTTCTTCAGCAAGTTGAGGTGATCTAATCATACCACTATGAGCTTTAAGAACCTGCAAGTGACATGTCAGTGAAAACATTTCTCAGAAAGAAATGGCCACTCAAAAAAATAAGTGTACCCTTCCCAAATAAACAGTATTAAAGCACTATATACAAACCTCAGATTATCTCAATTGTACCTTCATTAAAGTAGTGGTATCCATGTAAAGATTTGAAACAGCAGAAGAAGAATGAAAAGGCTTGTTTGAAAAATCCTGTGACCCTCCAAGATGAACCTCTTTTACAAAATTGAGGCACTCCTGAACAGTTTGATGCTAGTGAAGCTCAATATTAATTTGAAAGAGTGAACTAAATGACATGAACTACAACATTGTTTTTATGGAAAATAAGACATAAAGAACAAAAAAACACATAGGTCCAAAAATTGTATGGTCCATTACTTGTTTAGAAGAATTCAAGGCGACCAACTTGTCATTACCTCAAAGAAGATATCTCTGTTAGTATTTAACTTATTGCTCAACCACTTCTCAAGATCTACAAACTCCTTTTGTGAAGCAAGAGTAGCTAACTTGATTCCACAGGAAGAAGGAATCATCTCTAACACTGGTGCTAGGATCTGCATGACAAAAAAGGTAGGAAAGAAGTTTAAAAAATTAACATAATAGTTGTGCCAGAAAGGAAAATACCAAAAAAGATAATTCTGAAAAAAGCTTAACAAAAGAGCAGGTAGGTATCCTAAAGAACGAACCAGTGACATAAAATAGCAACAGCAAGAGACAGAAGAAAGATGCAAGTCAGCCATAACTACACTCGTACCTTCAGTTCTTGACAGACGTCCACTATTCTAGATGTGCAATCTGGATCACTATATTGAGTATCCACAAATCCCCGTAACAAAAAATTAGGATTTTCATGCCACATATGAAGAATCATTCCAGTATCCAATGCATTTTTAATAATTTTTGGGAAAACAGCAAGAGACACTTCATATTGGAGAAGGTTATATGCAGTCTGAAAGAAGAATATAAAGTTATTTAAGCAAAGTTAAATAAGAAAATTGTAGATTAGAACATGGCAGGATAAATATGTACATTAACGTAAGACATTCCAAGGAGCAAAACTTCAGGACAGTGTTTAAGCGGATATTCAAGGATTGATCGCACCGAAGTTGCATGCCCTTTTTCGGCTATTTCACACAATGTACTTAAAACGTCAAGGCACAGCCATCCATTATTTGCCTGGCCAACTTGAAGATTCTGACCGTGCACAGCATCAATATAGGTCTGCAGAACCATCCAATTTATAGAATAAACCAGAGATACATTTGAAAAGAAAATAAAACAGTATATCAACAGCCTCATACCAGCTGCCTTCTACAATGGCAAAATGTAAATATATCTGGTGGTGCCACCACAGCAAACTTAATGAAAGACAGCTGACCCTCGATATTCTTCCAGAGAGACCCACAAATAGAGTGCAGGGGGAAGGCATCCTACACATTCATATTTAATAAATCTAAAAAATAAAAATGGCTAGCAATATAGAATCATTGGGAAGTGCTAAATAAGTAGATAGTGCATAAGAATTTTTACCTGGCATGCACACCTGTAAACAGACATGAAAAATAAGAATGCTTTTTCATTGGGAATGTAGAAACCTTCATGATCCAGGTTTTCAAAAACATGTAACCAGTTTATATTAGGAACCTGTTTTCAATAAGCACATAATTGTCAGAAGAGAGGCACATTTTTAATTTTTTCATATCTCGTAGAAACGAATGGAAAAAAATACCAGTTGCTTGACTGCTTCAATAAAAACATCGACATCCCAGGAGGTTAACAATGGCAACTCAGAAATAGTGTTGCAACCCAAAGCCAAGCTAAAGGTTGAAAATGTTATTTGATTGTCTTCAAGACCAGCATGAGTGCGAGTCATCATTCCAAGAATTTTGGAGACATTAATTTCAATCAATGGAGAGAAAATGGATAAAATCTCTTTGCACTGTGAAACATTGATTGTGCACCCATAACCTAGTTCTTTCATTATATCTTCGATGCTCATTTCCTTCTCCATTTCAGCTAAAATAGAATCAAACTCATTTTTTCCTGATTCATGAAATATGTCCATGCTCCTGTTATCCAAAAAGAGCCACTAAGTTGATGGTTGGCCTCACAATCATTGATTAAAATAATGTACATCCAGATATAATGAAATTTTGGAATGCATTCAAATGTACAATACATATCATCAAGGTACAGAAATTAAAACCTTAAATATTGGGCCTCGCGCAAATCATCTATGAGCAATGGTGATAAAACATAGTCGTCAGCATCTTTGATTCGCACTAAGGGTAGCATTTGCATGAAGGAATCTACATACTTGGAAAGGCCTTCTGACTTCTGGAGGAACATTATAATATTTTGAATTTGCTTGGTTGAACTCACAGAAATTGGATTAGAACATAATTCCTCGATCTGGATGATGCAAAAGCTTTTACCTACATGAGAAATAAATAAATATATATATAATATGTTCATAAGTGGATTCACAAAAATAAAAAAATAAAAAATCCATACTCCAAGTTTGCTTAAGTATACTATCTTTCAGCATTATAACAGAACCTTACCGCACATCCTTGTCTCAATATTTTCAGATTCTGTCAAAGCAAGACCGATGCCAATTCTTTCATAAGTAGACAACCCCAATGCTTTGGAAAAGTTCTCAAGAATCCCACTGCTGATTTCCGATCTTGTGAGAGACTCACATAAAACAGTGCTAAAACTTGACTTGTCCAACAAGTACTTTAAAACCGAAGCAGCAATTTTTTCCACTTGAGGGTTCTTAGAGTCTGGTCCATATCCAGTCAGGTGTTCCAAACATGTTCTTAGAACTATAATACTTCCCTCAACTCCATACTCAATAACCTGATAAAAATTAAAACGACTTACCATGTTACACATCTGGGTGAGCATCAAAATAACCATCAACCAACTATACATAATCAATTGCATCATCGAACAAGTCATATATGATCAACTTTGCTTCACCAAAATAGTATACCAAAAATTTCCATATTATCGCCACTATTCTATTAACTCGACCTTAATTGCTCAAGGGACCATAATATCAGTTAATTAAGCCCATGGACAAGTTCAAATGTAAAAGTCCCCTATCAGTGCAAGAAAAATAAAAATTCAAGAATCTAAGACGGCAACATCACGGCCAAAACAAAGACGTCAAAGTGCACAATTGGAGAAATACATGAGTGAAAAAAAAGGGGGAAATAAGGGCATACATCGTAAAGTTCGTTGAGAACAGAATCAGCGTTTGATTCACTCAGGCTCTGAAGCATAAACCGTAAATGAATCGAAAGGGCAGACGAAAGCTTAAGCATGGTGATCCACAGAAGTGAGGATTCGCAAGTAAATAAAGCCGAGAGACTGCCTGCGCCACTGAGAAACCGAGTGAATTTTCGAAGAATCGGAATGAAAAATTGATCGGCGATTCAGAAGTGCGAGACACAGGCAATGGAGATTTGAGAGTCGAAGAGAGAAAGTGAGTGAGAGAATCAGAGATGAGAGGACTGAACGCGGAAACGAGAACAGTTTTTATAGAGGGCCATGATCGAGTTCTCCTCGAGCTTTCAGCTAACCGAACCTCCACATCTCGGCCGACGGCTCCGTGCGGTTTATTATCGGTTCGGGTTATTATGAACGGTCCGATTTTATTAGTCCTTGTAGTTTTATTATCTCACATAAGAGCCTTCCATATTACAATTTATATTTAAATAATCATTTATTAAATTTAAGGCATAATCTGATTTTATTTACTTCAAGAAAATTTAATTGGAATGAAAACCCCAAACCATATTGGCCCCTCGGATCAGTTTGGTTTTGCCTCGATTTTAAAATTTATCATTCGAATCGAACTAGATGAAACTAACAAAAAACTAAGAATCAAAATCAAACCAAGAATAACAAAAAACCGATGAAAGACCGAACCAAAACTAATGCTCTTTTCGGTTCCCTTTTTGTTGTCTTCATCCAAAACCATCAGTGGTTCTCGCCGAACAGGAGTTGAACCGATTTCACTCTACTTTAAATAATTGAGTCGAGATTATACTATATCAAGAAACAAAACCCTTAATCTATTTATAAGAAACATTTGCAGTTGACCATGTTTAGGTCATGGTGCCTCGTGCTTTACAGGGGTTTTAGATAGACATGTCAAACGAGCGAGCCAGCTCGCTCGTTTGGCTCGGATCGGTAGAGCGAGCCTGGCTCGAGCTCGGTGCTCAGGCTCGCGAGCTTCGCGAGCCCGAGCTACCGAGCGAGCTCGCGAGTTGGGCTCGTGAGCCGGGCTCGCGAGCTCGCACTGGCAGACGTGGCCACTGGCCGGCGTCGGGCTCGCGAGCTCGCAGTGGCCGACGTGGCCATTGGCCGGCGTCGGGCTCGCAAGCTCGCAGTGGCCGACGTGGCCACTGGCCGGCGTCGGGCTCGCGAGTCGGAAGAAACAGAGAAGAAGTAGAAGAAGACCGTTGAGCTCGCACTGGCCACCGGCCGACGTGGAGACGCCCGACGCCGTCGCCGTCCTCACACCCAACCCCAACGCCGACTCCCGACTTCCGACGCCCAAGCGTCGTTCTTCTGGATCGGCCGACCCAACCCCGACGCCGACTTCCGACGCCCGTTCTTCCACCCAATCGCCGGTCGCAGAATCGTCAACCGTCGGTCGCATTCCATTTCAACCCAATCGACTTTCGCAGAATCGCCCCCAATCGACTTCCGACCGTTCGCCCCCATTCTGCTTTGCCGGCCGACGAAGCTTCAATCCTGGCGGAAATTGGAAACGAAGCTTCAATCGCCGGCCGACGAAGCTTCAATCCTGGCG
>QAOC01013945.1:255428-385066 GCA_003255005.1 Begonia fuchsioides
GGTCAAATTAGTTATCAGATTGGTTTGACTTATTGACTAACTTTTATCAATTGATTTAGTTATAAGAGAACTGATCTAATCTAAAATTTATAATAAATAATTTAATTTTAATTGATAATTGATCGATAGAATTTTGCAGACTTTTGATTGGTCCTGCCATCCCACTTCTAGGTGAAGGCGTAGGCGTAGGTCAGTCTAATTTTATCTCAAAGTAGAACTGAAACTGCGACTTATAGTTTCAGATTTTTGAAATCAGTTTGGAACTAAAAGCGAAACCAACAATTCCAGTGCAATTTCAGTTTTATCCGATTTGATTTCATATTTGTTAAAAATTTTAAAATATAATAATAAAATATATTTTTTATTATATTTGAGTAAGTTTCGAGTAATTAGACATATTTTATAGTAATTTTTAGATTTATATATAATTTTATTATGATTTGTGTTTAATTTTTTTTTATTTTAATTTTTTTATTTACTGTTTTAATTTTAATTTTATAGTTTTTTATCTTAAAAATTTAAATTAGCTCAGGAATTACAGTTTTTCAAAAATTAAAATAAAAAATTAAATTAAAACTAATAATTCTAAATGTAATTTTCGAATGATACCAAAGGAGAATTGATGGCCTAGCCTAGCTATAGAGCCCTCCGACTTCTGATTGGCTATCTCTCGCCTCTCTCGTCGGATCCAGTCCAGAAATGCTCACTCGCGCGATTTCTTGGTTCCATTGTGGAATCAAATCAAACTATTTCAGAGAAAAATTTTCTATGAACTCATGACTATTCGGAAATCATATTCGATGACCGTCGGATCTTATTCTAGGATTCAAGCACTAGAGGTTTCCGCGAGACAGTTCTTCAGCCTCGTCTCTCATTTTCAGTCTCAGCCTTCTTCTGCAGTGAGGTGAATGCTCACCGATTTGAAACTTTTCTTCTCATTCTGTCATGTTTTCCTTCAATCGTCGTCTTACCTAATTTTCATAGCTCAGGTGTTTTTGCTCGAGTCCAAGTAATGAGACCGATAAGCTCAGTTGCATTGAGAAACGTAAAACATCGACCAAGACCAGAAGGGCAAGATCGATGGCTAGGATCATCAACTCCAAAGCCTGGGCAAGTGATGTTGAATCGTCTTTATCTTCTCTCTCGCCTTCGCTGTCGAAAACGACTGTGCTACAAACTCTGGGCTTCATCAAGGATCCGTCCAAAGCTTCCAGTTCTTCGACTGGACGCGAAAAATGGGATATATTCATGACTCTCAATCCTACTTTGCAATGCTGGAACTATTAGGCCGTTCTCGAAATCTTAATGTTGCTAGAAATTTCCTTTTTTCTATTGAAAAAGCTTCTCTAGGCGCTGTTAAGCTTGAGGCCCGCTTCTTTAATACATTAATTAGAAATTATAGCAGAGCTGGTCTGTTTCAAGAGTCTATAAAGCTTTTTGGGACAATGAAATCGATTGGTATTTCACCTTCGGTTGTTTCATTCAATAGTCTCTTGTCAATTTTGCTTAAGCGGGGTAGGACTAACATGGCTAACTCTCTGTACGATGAAATGCTGAGAACTTATGGGGTCACTCCTGACACGTACACTTTTAATACTTTGATAAATGGATTTTGTATGAATGCCATGATTGATGAAGGTTATAGGTTTTTCAGTGAAATGTCCCGCTTTAAATGTGATCCTGATGTTGTTACGTATAATACACTTGTTGATGGATTGTGCAGAGCTGGAAAGGTTGGCATTGCACAGAATGTGGTGAAGGGAATGAAAAGGAAACACTCGGATTTGAATCCTAATGTTGTCACTTACACTACTTTGATTAGAGGATTTTGTGCGAAGCGTGAGATTGATGGGGCTCTAGATGCTTTTCAAGAAATGGTTGATCAAGGGTTAAAACCAAACAATATTACCTTTAATACTCTAGTTAAGGGGCTTTGTGAGGTGCAGAATTTTGAGAAGATTAAAGAGGTTTTAGAGCAGGGAAGAAGGGTTGCAGGATTTAGTCCAGACACTTGCACATTTAACATTTTGCTGCATGCTCAATGTGACTCTGGCAATTTAGATGAGGCACTCAAAATATTCGAGAATATGGTGGAGCTGAAGGTGAAGCCAGATTCAGCTACATACAGTGTTTTGATTAGGAATTTGTGTGAACAAAGGAGTTATGATAGAGCGGAAACTTTATTGGATGATTTATTGGAAAGAGAAATTCTGTTAAGTGATAAAGGATGCAGGCCTCTTGTTGCTGCATATAATCCCATGTTTGAGTATTTATGTGGAAATGGAAAAACTGGAAAAGCTGAAATAGTATTTAGACAGCTAATGAAATGGGGGACTCAAGACCCTCCATCTTTCAAGACTCTGATCATGGGGCATTGCAAGGAAGGGACATTTGAATCTGGATATGAACTTCTTGTGCTGATGTTAAGAAGAGATTTTTTACCTGATATGGAGATTTATGAAACTTTAATCGATGGATTTTTGCAAAAAGACAAGCCTTGTTTTGCTCATAAAACATTAGAAAAGATGTTGAAGAGCTCTCATCTTCCAAAATCATCAACTTTCCATATTATACTTACAAAACTCTTAGAAAAAGGATTTGCTTCGGAATCTGCTACTCTTGTACAGTTAATGATAGACCAAAAAATTAGACAAAATTTTAACTCCTCTACACATTGTGTGAAGCTTCTTTTTAAGGCTGGAATGAGGGAGAAAGCGTTTCAAACTATTTGCTTGCTTTATGATAATGGCTACTCACTTAAGATGGAGGATTTGATTTCTAATCTTAGGAAAGAAAAGAAGTTTACAGACACTTGTAAACTGCTGCTATACTGTTTGGAGAAGAAAGAATATTTTGATATCCTTAATTGTAACGAAGTGATTATTGGTCTTTGTAAAATAAAAAAATTATCAGAAGCATTTCGTTTGTACTTTGAATTGGTTGAGAAAGAAGTCCATCAGGGGTTGACGTGTCAAAGTATTCTCGAAGTTTCTCTCAAGGCCTCTGGAAAAATGAAAGAAGCTGAGTTTGTATCGAGGAGGTTGGAAACAATTCATCCTAAAACTGGTTCTCTAAAGTTGCAAACTCTATAAAAGTATGTATTCAATGTATTTTCTTTTCATAATTGCTATTTCCAGTATTAAATTGTTTGTATCTTGTTTTGGTCTCGTAATTAACTTCACATTAGATGGTATATTACACTTGCATGATGGAAATATATGAGATCAAGTAATAAAGATATTTTATTAGAAACTTGATGCAATATCTTTCAGGTTAGAATCTAAAGCTGCATCAAATATAAACATTTGCTGGAATACAAGACTATAAAGAAATTGATGACTTTTTTTTTAATTTCCCAGGAGATTGAATAAAACTTATGGGGCACATTTTGGTTGATATTAACATCTTTAATTATTAAGTAATGTAAATACTTCTGTTGAATTTATTCTTATTTCTCTTTATTATTTTGTTCCTTTCCGCAACTTTTAACTTATTTGTCAACTTGTAGAGAACAATCTGGAGGGAAAATGTGTGTAGCTGTTGAAAGATTACAAGCTTGAACATTGAAGAAGCTGGTTGCATGGATTAGCTGGTGATTTGTTTTTGGATTCTCATTGATAATTGCCTTGTTTACTGATGTCTTAATTTTCTCATAGGCATTGAAAATTTAAAACTTGGGGTATAATCTTTTACTAATTATTTAGCTGCATGCCCCACTTATCTGTTTGAATGGATTTAAATATCCGTATGGAATTTGTTTCTGAATTTTAACACTGCTGCTAGATTCATGGCTTATTCTTTCCTGTTTTTGGGTTGGCTGTGCAACAAATGTTTTCATTCAAATCACTTAGTTTTACTACTTTTTGATTATTTTTATATTTAAGATTAATTGTTTTTCTCTTTGTGCAGAAATGACCCAGGGAATGAGATATTATGACCTGGGGCATTTGTACCCATTCAGGTATAATATTTTCCACACGAACTTCGTTATTAGAGAAAACTGCACTTCGAATTTAAAAAATCGGGGGAAATAGAAAGAATTAAAATCTACGAGGTTGTGTTTGAAAAAAAATTATTCTTAGTTTCCAAAACCAGGTCTTAAGGGTATCTTTTGTTTCTGGATTTTGATGCAAACACAAAAAATTGATGCCCAGCAAAATTTCACGAAATACAATATTTTAGGCCTTCAGCTCTCTGGCCTTTCTTTCGAGATCTTTGCATGAACAAGAAGATTACACTTTATTTTCCATAGCATATTCATTGAAAGAAAAACAAGTATAAATTAAGCGGTTGGGATGATTTTTTTAGACTGTTATAACAATCTGCTCCATCACTTATACCAAGAATGTCTTAGATATTAAATTATTTGAAATTCATTTCGTAATGTATATTCAACGTACCTGATTAGACTGTTATAACAATCTGCTTCACAGGTTCACTGCAACCTCAAGTATTTAGATAGAACATACCAAAACCTACATTTTGTACCTGATTAGATTACTCGTTAAAATTGTAGTCTATGTTAAATTTTTTTTTTCTCTTATGTGTGACTATTTCTTTTATCGATACTATTCTCCTCTCTGATCTTTTTAATATCTCATACATGTTAGGATGAATTACAGATTGTATTTTGGTAAGTTGGAAGTAGGTGGCACTAATTCACTAAAGGACGAGCAAAAGATTGCTTCTCTGCAAACCTTAATTCTACCAAACAAAAAAATCCCCCCAACAAATGAAACGCATATTAACAAGCCATTTCTCTCCTTTCATGCTACCCTTCATTGATCACCAACTTTTCTCCAAGATTATTGCCATTTTCCATTTATAGTCCCCCTCACTTTCTGTGAAAATTCACCGAGAATTCCCCGACTAAAGCTAGTATTATCTTCTCATTTCATCTTGTAGGAATGTCAAAAGTTAACACAAATGGTTCTTCTGCACATTGCTCAGCAAGACCGAGGCGCGTACCCACACCAGGAAAGGCGACTGTTCTTGCAATTGGCAAGGCATTTCCTAGCCAACTCGTTCCTCAGGATTGCTTGGTTGAAGGTTTCATGCGGGACACGAAGTGCGATGATGAGTCTATCAAGGAGAAATTAGAACGCCTTTGTAAGTATCACATTTTGGCATATGAAAATTTTTATAATAGTCTGCTTAGATATTCATAGAAATATCTTTGAAATAATTAAAAAGTAAGGTTAGGTTTATCTTATTAGTATATTTTCATATTGTATATGCTGATGTGTCGAAATGTGATTATATATTATAATTAAAATAATTATTTATAATATTTATTGTATCAATTACAATTCGTTATATCAGCATGTACAATAAGAAAATATATTTAGAAGGTAAATCTAACATTATAAATAATATAAATGGAACACGATGAGAATAGATAACACTTTCACTTGTTATCTAAGGAAGAAATATTCTTCCTTCATGAAAACAGTTTGTTTTGATGTTTTTGATTGATTATCCAGAGAAATTACAATTTCACTCAGAAAACAAGATAACACTGCTTTTGAATAATCTTCATTTTGAACTTTACAGGCAAAACTACAACAGTGAAGACAAGATACACAGTAATGTCGAACGAGATCCTAGAAAAGTACCCTGAACTCGTAACCGAAGGTTCCCCGACAATTCAACAGAGGCTTGAAATCGCCAACCCAGCCGTCGTCGAAATGGCCTTGGAAGCAAGCTCGGCCTGCATCAAAGAATGGGGAAGATCAGTCAAAGACATAACCCACGTCGTCTATGTCTCGTCCAGTGAAATCCGCCTGCCAGGTGGCGATCTCTACCTTGCCTCTCGGCTCGGGTTGAGGACCGATGTTGGCCGAGTAATGCTTTACTTTCTTGGGTGCTATGGAGGTGTGACTGGGCTTAGAGTTGCTAAAGACATAGCGGAAAACAACCCGGGAAGTCGAGTTTTATTGACCACGTCCGAGACGACCATCCTCGGTTTTCGTCCTCCGAACAAATCCCGACCGTACGATCTTGTCGGGGCCGCACTTTTCGGCGACGGAGCTGCATCGCTGATCATCGGAACTGACCCGAAAGCTCGAGAAATTCCGTTCATGGAGCTCAATTTTGCCGTCCAACAATTCATACCCGATACTCACCAAGTGATCGACGGAAGACTATCGGAAGAAGGCATCTATTTCAAACTCGGCCGGGACCTCCCTCAGAAAATCGATGACAATATCGAGGCTTTTTGCAAAAAGCTTTCGGCGAAAGCGAAAAACATCGACGGGTTCAATAGCTTGTTCTGGGCGGTTCATCCGGGCGGACCCGCGATTCTCAACCGGCTCGAGAGCACGCTCGGGTTGAAGAACGGGAAGCTCGATTGTAGCCGGAGAGCTTTGATGGACTATGGGAATGTGAGTAGTAACACCATTTTCTATGTGATGGAGTACATGAGAGAGGAGTTGAAGAGAGAAGATGCAGAAGAATGGGGGCTGGCTTTGGCTTTTGGACCGGGGATTACTTTTGAAGGCATTCTCATGCGCAGCCTTTGATCCTGTTTCAAAGTTTTATTAATAATCCAACTGTTTATGTTGTGTTCTTCGTTTTGGATTTGGATTCGGTTCGAGTTTGTTTGATTGAAACGTACGTTCCTTGATGGTTTCCGAAAACTATTTTAGCAGCTATTACATTAAAGTTATGGTCAATTTTTGCTTTTAAATTCGAGTTTTGTTCTCTTTTTGTGTTTCTTAGACGATAAAAAACCCAAACGGTTAACTCAAAGACGGAGGATTCGGTTGCCGGTAGAGGTGGGATTGAGACCTAGCAGATCGGGTTAGTTTTTGAAGAAATTGATCCATTTCGGTGGCTCGATTTATGAAATATCGGATTATAATTCAACCAATTACATAATCGAACTAAACCCAAAATCGACTTGAAAAATTGGGTTGTTTTGGTTCGGTTTCAAATTCGATTCCATAAATTTCAAATTCACTAGAAACCAACCCAACTCAATTAATATTTAATTATTTTTCACAAATTTTCAATTGATCGGTAAACTGACTCGAACTGGTAGGCTAATTTAAAAATTATATTTGAACTAAAATCAATCGGTTTGGGTTAGATAGACTAGGGGTAGGCGAATCCGACCCAACCCGACGATCCGATCCGATCGGATAAGGTAATCAGTAAGGTTATGAAAAAATCAATCTTATTTTTGGATTGTTGTCGGATTCGGATCTTATCGGATTGAAATCCGATAATATCTGAACCCTACAATCGGATTCGGATATTTTTAATAACCCCGGTTCTCTGAATGTCTTCGATCGATCTTCATCCGATCGATTCGGAGTCTCTGACCCTAACTCTATCGCCCAACGCCGACGAACGCTCAGCTCAGCGTAGGCCTCCAAGTCTCCGACCCTGAACGAACTCCGAACGCCGACGACCCTAACCCCATCGCTCTGCTGCTCCGTCGAGGTATAAATTTTTTCCTTTTTTTTTAATCTGAATGCATGTTTTTTTTTAATCTGTCAAATTTCTTGTTTAATCACTGCATACTTTTGTCGAATTTCAGTTTCCAGAACTCACAATCAACTTTTGCTAACGAATGCTTGCTCTTGCACTGCATTTGATGGATTATTGGGGGAAGTTTTTTTTTGTCAATTTATCTGATCAGATTTGTCAGATTCGGATCGGATTCGGATTCAGGTGTTTTCCTTTAAAGGCGGTTATCAGATCAGATCCGATAACCCGATAACATTTCGGAATTGATCCAATCCGATCTGATGCCCACCCCTACTATCTATAGGGTTCACATTGATTTTTTTTTTTCTAAATTAAAATCTAGTTCGTTCTGATTCAACACAAATAATCGATTTAGGTCGATTTGGAATGTTCATCCAATTCGATTATTACCCCTAGTTGCAGGTAGGCTCCAAAACTGACGTGAACTGAACCGAACAGGGGCATTATCTACTTCCCCACAATCTTAAATACTTCTTGTTTTGAACTAAATATCAACCTAAACTTGTGGATTACGCAATAGATTTTGCCCCAAATTGAAAGCTACCAGTGGAAGTTTACCAGGGGAGGTGAGAAATGGCGGCGCCAGTGGAATTCGTGGAAGCTGACAACGCGGAGGCCATTATCGCCAGAATCGAACATAAGTCCAGCAAGATCGAAAGCTTGCTCAAACAGTCGGTCAAAGATTAATTTCGAGTTTTTCTTTCTCATTTTCTGGTAATTTATCCAAGTGTTTTTTTTCTGCATTTCTGTAGGTTTAAACCCGTTGAGGCTCTGAAAACTGCCCTCGAAGGCTCGCCTCCACTGACCGGAGATGAGCGCTGCAAGGTTTCAATTCTGACTATCTCTTTCTCGATCCTTTCTGACCTTTTCTGAATCTCGCTTTGATTGTTTCTTGAAATCGAGGCGAGATTCAGCTATTTAACGCCAGGAATTGAATTAAACTGAAATTCTGTCTGCCAACCATTGACTTGGAAAATTGATTAGAATACACTTGAATTTTTCCTGCCCCTTACAATTTTAGAGCTATCTTAATCGTTCTTGATCCTATCACTTTACTAGGTGTTGTAGAATTTACCGCGATGCTGAAATTTATGGTCGAGTAGTTTTGAAGGGCAGTACACGAATTCATCATACCTGTGATTATAGTTTTTTGAAAATTAAAAAGCTTTATGGCGGCCCTTGTTCTTGATGAAATTGCTTACTTTTTTCAGTAGACAAACAGCACTATCTCGCTTACTGCATTTTTTACTTATATTTTTCAGTCAGCTAATTGGATCGTGGTTCACAGAGCCATTATGGCTATTAAAGATGTAGATGCAATGTTTTCTTCTTTGGATCCAGAATACTATGATATTCTTATGAAGTGAGTAGTCCTTAAGACTCTTCAAAATTTTGAAGCTTTTGCATCCTGTCTGCATATTGTTTAATGTAATTGTTAGGAGTTAATTTTCATTGTTAGACTGATGCTTCAATTACTGAATTGACTCAATTTCATTTTCAACGGAGGTTTGTAATCCTGATTGTTACGGCTTTTTCGTTTGCCACTTTTATAGTCTCCGTTACACCTGAAATGCCCAAATATGAAGAATTTCATTTTGCAAAAATGAAAACTTGTACCTTATAGTTTACTGAGTCAGCAATGTGATTCAAGGGAGATACTGATCTTACTTCTATAAAGATTGTACAATCATTTTTATTATATGAGATTTTAGAATTTATCAGTATTATTGCAGTTGTTGGATTATGAATTAGCGGAAAGCAGAAGTTGGGTTAGAGAGTTTTGATGCTAGGATATTACGTCTGATTTTTTGGCATTATTTTTATCATCAATTGCATGGCATTTTTCATCAGCTTTTAACTGCACAGTAGTAATGTATCCACTAGAAAATAAAATAGTAAAATATGCATAATCAGATTGCCATCACCTTAAATTTGGTCTTAACTTCGTAGAGCATAACTCGTTTTTATGCACTTTATAATGATAACAATGATCTTATTGCTAACAATATGACTACATGTTTTTTGCATAAATTAATAATATGAAATCAACTTTTTTCGTGGATTAGTTGCTTGGATGTGCATTTGTTTGTCGACAGTGATCATATATTCTCTCAGTTTAATATTTCATTGGTCTCTGAGTTTAGAATACTTAGATTGAGCTTTTTTTTTGTTCTTAAATAGATATTTGTACAGAGGTTTGTCAACCGGAGATCGTCCGACATGCGACCAATGCTTAAGGATACACGAAAAGTTGACAGAAAGAGCAGGATTGGGATGCATACTTCGAGCCCTCACGGACACCGTAAATACGGTTTGATTGGACTGCAATTTTATGGCTCAAACTCTGTTGGCAAGCTGAGAAATAGAGGCTTCGTGGGACTGACTGAATTTGATCTGTGATTCTTTTGTTTTTTTTTTGGATATTTTAAGGTATGATTCATTCTTGAGCAGTGATTGGTTTAGAGAAACAGTTTTCAAAAGATATAATTTCTCTTCTTCAATAGAAGATCCAAATCAGTGACATTTTTGGGTTCTCGATGGGTTTATAAAAAAAAGATATATTTTTCATTATTATTCACGATTTGATTTTCGATTCCGAACCGGTTAAAAACCATGGCCGCTAAAGTTTAAAATATTTATTGTTGACTTTTAAAATATAAAGTATTTGTTGTAATTATAATTTATGATGTAAATATTATTTTCTTTATTTTGTATTTTTTTAAATGTATTTTGACGATGTAGTTATAATATATTTATAAATTATAAATCTTTATTCATTATAATTATTGAATAAATTTCTATATTTTATGTTTAAATGTTGTAATAAATAAATTAAGACAGAGATGCAAACTAAAAGCACCAGTGGTCTAGTGGTAGAATAGTACCCTGCCACGGTACAGACCCGGGTTCGATTCCCGGCTGGTGCAGAGCCGTGACGATTATCGCGCCCCAGGGATGTTGGGTCATCTCAACCGTCTGATCTTCTTAGATGTGTTCAAGCGCTTCTGAGCTCTTCCTTTTTGTTTTCCTCGATCTCTCTCTGGAGTTTCTGAAAATGGTTAAAAAAATGGTAACCCTAGTTTGGAGAGAGAGAGGTCCGTGAATCGTGCATGCTTGACTACTTTAAGCTTTAGGCAGAACTCAGAAGTTAGACATGGACATTTTATTGTAGAATTAAGCGAGAGAAGTGAAAACCCTTTGAAAGATTCGTACGCAGAAGAGAGAGAAAGATAGGAGAGAGAGAGAGAGAGGGTGAAGAAGATAAAGCGCTGCGATGGAGTCACTGCAACCTTAGAAATACAAAAGATCCAAAAGGGTCAGTTGACTCTGAATAACTCTCTCTCTCTCTCCTCTTTCTCTCTCTTCTTTCTTTTGGAAACGATATCAAGTAACGTTTTTGCATTTAGTAACTAGGGTTTCGTATTTTGCGTCAATTTCAATTGATCTCAAGACACAGTCAAGATGAAGAGCGAAGAGAGAGAGTTTAGAAATAATAATAGAAAACAATTGTTTTATTTCATACTTCACAAATCCAGATTCAGCCAGAAACATTACAGAGAAAAATATGATTTTTGAGAGTCTACCTTGCTAATCAGCCATGGACAAGACTAGACTTTCTATCTCATCTTTCATGAAGCTTTGGGCTTTACTGGTGATGGCAGCAGCTGCATCAACAAGATTAAATTCAGCTTTTTGAGGCTAAGAAACCCAAGTTTAAACCGAATTAAACCGAGAAAACCGAGCACCAAATGAAAACCAAACCAAAAAAATGAACGGCGCCATCGGTAAGTTTTAATTTACAAACTTCGGTTCTGCTCCATATTGAACCGAACCAATTCGAACCACCCTTATTCTTGGCCAAAACAAANGGTGATGGCAGCAGCTGCATTAACAATATTAAATTCAGCTTTTAGAGGCTAAGAAATCCAAGTTTAAACCGAATTAAACCGAGAAAACCGAGCACCAAATGAAAACCAAACCAAAAAAATGAACCGTGCCATCGGTAAGTTTTAATTTACAAACTTCGGTTCTGCTCCATATTGAACGAACCAATTTGAACCACCCTTATTCTTGGCCAAAACAAAAGGAAGAAATCTAACTAAAAGTAGATTGCACAAGACCAACTTTGTCAATTAGACGGCTCTGCAATTTATATATATACATATATGAGCGCATGAGGAAAATTTGTGCATAATTGAGCCCCATATTGGAGTCGAAAAACTGAAATAGATCTAATCTAAGACCCCGAGGTCTATGTCTCGTCCAGTTCTGGCCTAGACCGACCATCTTTTGAGCCGAAAAATTTGTTTTAATGCTTTGTTACACTAATGCCGAAACTCTAAACTTGGTGTCGTGGCGCTAGTTTTGGTGTCTTTACAATAATTTCGCATTTTGGGGAACCGTGTTACACTAATTGTTGAGAGGTATGAAAATTCAGGGGCAGGCATTTTAAGAGATTTGAAAGCCTAATAATATGTAGCCATCATAAACTAATATCAGATTCAATACCTGATAACATGAGATGAGAGAGCTGACAAATCCAAAGGCTCCGGTTACACGAGGAGTGACTTTCTTCGGTGCGAGCTGAAGTAGACCGATCGCTACAACTACGTCCATGGCCGCTTTAGTCAGAGCTAAAGACCTCTCGTTCGATTTGTTTTGCTTTTCCATGTATTTCTCATCCTGATTTTGTGTAAAAAAACATCAGGAATTTGTAAAAAAAAGGAAATGATAGATTTAACTTTCTAACATATTTATTTATTATAAACGTTGACATGTCAAGTTGTGGTTAGTTTAATTAGAACGCATTCAATGGATTACAATTAAAATAATTATTTATTATATTTATTTCACTAATCATAGCTCGACACATGAACATGTACAATATGTACTCTATGTTTGTCAATGTTCTTCAGATCTTTCTCCAACTTTTTCATCGATTCAGAAAGCCTTCCGAGCTCCCCAACCTGATCAAGAAACAAATTCTCAAAATTGTAATATGATTTTTACAAATCTCAACTATCATATTTGAGATAAATCAAACCTCGCCCAACACCGTGCAAATCGAGGACCCCATCCAACAGAACAGTGAAATCCTACCGATTAGCTCTGCGCGTTCTTTGTTCTGTAAAATTAATAGAATTCCTAAAACTCAAATCATTTTAATAAACACAAACTTCATTTTTCGATGATGGGAGTTTCACCTTGTAAATTCCGGATCTACCGAGCCAGACGATTTGATCGAGAAAGAGAAAGGTTGACAGTAATGCATTTTTCGACTGTGGGAAGCATCATGGTACGGAGAATATTAAGTGTTTTGCTAAATAAAACAAAAAAGGGTATTCATAACTAACCTTTCCGAGTAAAACAAGAGGAAGAGGAGTTCCATGAGGAATGGGGCTAATAAGAGCATGCAAATCATTTACAAACTGCAAATAAAAAGAAATAAACAGGTTCAATCCAAATCTACAAAATGAATTCAACAAATACAATAATATGACAGGAACTATTTCAGAAACAGGACATGACAAATATCCAAGCCAACAACAGCTTGATGCCGGAGAAATTTGAGTAGACAGACAAGATTCATATGAAAATTTTCCATATAATGTGTTTCTTACTGCATATTATAGTGATCCAATCATGAATTTAGTCGTGAAAGGCATCATAACACGAATAAAGATAACTGACTAACAAGATTCATAGGAAAATATTCCATATATTGTGCTTCTTACTGCATCTAATAGTGTGATCCAATCATGAATTTAGTCGCGAAAGGCATTAACAACACGATTATAGCAAACCAACTAACAAGATTCATATGAAAATTTTCCATATAATGTACTTCTTACTGCATCTGATAGTTTGATCCAATCATGAATTTAGTCATGAAAGGCATTATGGCACGATTAAATCAAACTGATGAACAAGATTTATATGAAAATTTTGCAAATAATGTGCTTCTTACTGCATCTGATAGTGATCCAATCATGAACTAGCCATGAAAAAACATAATAACAAGATCAAAGCAAACCTTGAAAAGCCTAAAAACTTTTCGGGCCAAGCTAGTCGATTTGTCAACATTTTGCGCCACCCCAGGCTTTCCATCACTCAAGAATTTTGAACCATATTGAATAGCTCTGCATAATTTGTCTCTGGCTTCAGCCTTGTTTAAATAAAGAACCACCAAAGCAAGCTCTGCCCGAGCCACTTCCAATGAACTCATCTCTAAACCACAACTAATTCACCTTCCAAATCTGAACTAGAACAAACAAATTCAAATAAACTTAGCATAGAACAATAAGCTATAGATTTTTGCTCAAAACCCTATCTCAATCTTTCGTTTCCCCACCTATTATAGTACGAGGAAACCATAACATAAAATTAGAACAAACAAATTCTAAGAAACTTAGCATAGAATAATAAGCTACAGATTATTGCACAAAACCCGATCTCAATCTTTCATTTCCCCACCTATTTACGAGAAAAACATAAATTAATAACCATTTCGACATACCCACTTCTCGGACAAAACTCTCAGACAATCTAGACGAAGAACATTCACGTCTCAAGACGATCAAAAGAATTTAGAACTTGGTCGTCTAAAGACACCAGAATTCGAGTTTAATTACTGAAGAACATAGGTTTTTCAATATCAAAAGTATTTTCAAGAGAGAGAGAGCGTACCGAAAGGTGTGCCCTTTAACCTCGAAAATGGCAATGCAGCATGAAGCTTCGGATTAGGACAAAAGACGGCGAGGTTTTTAGCGTCAGCAAATTGTCGTTTTCTTCTCCTCGGGTGTAAGAGCAAAGATCATTCTCCACCGTCGGACCCTTCGTCAGCCTTTCATGACCGTTGATTACAACCATAATTTCTCTAATGCTTTTCTTTAATTAGATTTATTCTACATTTCTATATGCCACTATTTAGACTATTTATAGTCATTAATTTATATTTTTTATGATGATTTAATTTAAATATATTTAATAAATAAAAATATTAATAATTATTTATTATTTAAATTGATTTACAACATAAAAAATATATCAATAATATAAACTTAGAATAATTTATTTATTTATTATTTGTTCATCGTTATTAACAGATAATAACAAATAAATAGATAATATTAAACTTATTTTATTATAATATTTTTTTATTATATATTCTGACGGGTGACATGTCGACCAATAATTAATGTAATAAATATATTAAATAATTATTTTAATTGTAATATAGTAAATATACTTTAATTAAACCAGCCAACTGTACAATGAAAATGTATGGTAAGAAGATAAACTTAGCATTAATGAAAATAAATTTAATTTTTTTCTATATTTTAAATTTATTTTTTTAATCTGCCTTTTAACGATGCATGTTGATGTATCAAATCACACTTTATATGATAAACAATTATTTATTATCAATGTTTTATTTTCTTAGCATGTACAATAAAAAATAAATTTACAACAGCTGGTAAATAGCTCCTAAGAACCGGGTGATCTCACTTGCTAACACACGTGTTTATTGAAAGCACGATCTTCTAATATTCACTAAAATTCAACAATGCACTCTCGATCATTTGTTTTCCTATTGTAATTTTCTCGACCGAGATGACTGCGAGAATGTGAAAGAAGAAACAGATAAACCCGGCCAAAAATCTTGGAGAATAATTATGAAGCACAAGATTTAGAACTCGAGAAAGTTCGATGACACCACCATCTTGGTGTACAAAGTTCGATCAATTATAGTAAAATCATGAATGAAGTTTCGATGAAGGGAGTTAAGACCTTTGCTCGCTTGTCGAGAGCGGTTTGTCTGATAGAACGGTGAATTAAAAAATGATAATACTCGGAACCTGAGACGGTTTTCATCTCGGGTCGGATAATACCTGGAGATATTTTTGATCATATTATGTGAGAAAAAAATTGAAGTATGGATGGAAATCTAAAACTGTATTGCTCAATCTAGACAAAGAAATTCAATGGAAACATGAACATCAGAGCCTCAGTTAAGCCAAAATATATCATGTTTCAAACTAAGAATAGACAAAACCAGAGTAGGATAGTAGTTGGAACCAGAACTACAGGTTTTGATCTGATTCTGATCTCAAATCTTAAAAACCATGAAACTAGAACTGGAACGTAGTAAAAAATTGACTCAAAACTAAATAAAACTCAATATAAACTCAAGAAACAATTCCAAACCTAATCATTTCTCTCAAAACTCGATCAATTCACTCAAAATTCGACTCAAATGTAATAAAAATATTTTTTTTTTTTAATATGAAACAGAACCGAGACAAACTGAAATCGCATCGTATTTCACAGTTCCAGTTCTATTTTTCTTGAAACTATATCAGATTGTTCCACCCCCAAGGAAAAACATAGGCAGTATGACAGAACCCGGAACAAAAATTCTATTTAGATTTATAAGATGTTGAAGAGCTACATGATGAAGAAATAAAGCACAAAAGTACTAATCAATATTAACAATATGGGCTAACTAGGAAGATCACTTACAGGAAACTACTACACTCATAGATGGTTCGGTCTCCTCTTTCCTGAATCTGATCTCAGTCGCTTGACAGGATTTGCCCACCCGGCCGAACCACCGCCAGCACTAACCGACTGAACCGGCTGATTTGACCACCCTTGCGGGTGAGCCATCTGGGAAGATGGTCGGGCCTCTTTTGAGAGCAGGGCTGGACCCGGACTTCTGACAGTACGAACAGTGCTCGGAGGGGATACGGGAACTTGAGTCATAATTCGTTGTTTAACGATCGACTTTTCTCGATCTTTTCTTTTCTTCTTGCATATAACAAGCTCTCCCGGGTGAGTAAGCATTGAAGGCTCATTGAGAGGATATTGGTCTCTAAGACTACCACTTCCTATTCTTGTTTCCTTTTGGGTGGTTCGATGAGGTCCGAGAACCCGTGTTTCCTTTTGAATAACCGGAGGTCTCTCGTGCTGCTGTTTCTGAGACGAGCCCATGTCAGGGTCAACCTCATTTACTGGTTTCTGTCTTTTGCTTAGCCCGATCGGTACCTGACGTGGGGACGCGGATGCAACAGAGGAGCCAGGGGCAGAGAAAGAAATGGCACTTCTTGCTTCTCGAAAATCTGTGTCGGGAAATGCAATCTTCAGTATATCAAAGAAGAGATCATGTACTTTTCTTGCTTCTGATCTGACCTGCACAATATAAATTTCCCATTTCATGAGATTCGTAAACTCACTACAAGAATCAGATTCAGCAATTGCTCATTCATATAAGAAACAAAATTAGCCACCCTTGTAACTCCTCGAATCGCCACAAACAAGAGCAAACTTTTCAACCTTCTAACAGTATCTGTTATGGACCGAAGCCCTATAGACTCGTTTGTCGGAAAGCAATATTCTCGTAGAGTTTAGTAATTGCTTCCTATTTTAAATATTTCCTAATTTGAATATTTCCTAATTTGAATTAGTATGAATTAGGTTAGTTTCCATATTTCTAATAGTTTCCCTATTTCTAGTTTTCTGTAGCCTATTTAAAGGCAGCCTCTATATGAGAAAGATATCAATCAAGCAAGTCTTTTTTATTATTTCTTCTTCTTCCTAACTCTATCTCCCTATGGCCGGAAGAGGGATGGTTACCCGATCTCAGGGTAAACTCCCTGAGTCCGATCATAACAGTATCAGAAATCCACATCTAGAAAACAAGAAAAACAAGGATTCTAAATAAAATTTTGAAAACAGTAGTAATTTAATAAAATTATTTGAGATTAGATGTGAATTGAGTGATAATTTAGAAAAAAAAAACAACCAATTTCTAGTGATATTCCTACTGCTAGCATCTAGTTATGGTAAGTATGGACACAAAAATAACAAGTATATGGGCAAGAATAATGTTGAATTTATCTTCTTAACACATTCTCTTATTGTATTTTCTGATGTATCGAACTGTGATTGGTCTAATTAAATTATATTTAATGTATAATAATTAAATATTATTTATAATATTTATTGTATCAATAGTAGCTCGACACATTAGAAGGTATAATAAAAGAGTTATGCTAAGAAAATAAACATAATATTATACCATGCATAAATAACCAATGTTGTAATGAATTATAAGCTATAATTGAGCACCACCTCATGAGAGAATCCGTAATATTGCATGGCATTCTTCAACATAAATTGAACATCAAACACCAGCTCCATTATTTCACTATACTCTAATCTGTCAATTCGTTGATCGATGCGATGAAAATCAAAGAGGTTACCACTCCCACCACTCATGTAACCAGAACTTTCGATCCTCTTCCAGAGATCAGTGAGCAGAGGTATAATTTGCTGACCTTCCTTGTCTATTCTCCTCTGAACCTTGCTTATTACATTCTTGCACTGAAAAATAACAGATTTAAAGTTAAAACCATACAGAAACCCAAGTTCTGGAATGAAATAAGTGCAAAATAAATAGATGAACAGAGTGGTGAATGTAAAAGGTCATAAAATTTGAAGGGGAGAAAAGAATAAGATGATAATGGACAAGAGTTGTGTTCAAGAGCATACTCTTCTCTGGATAACGTCAGACATATTAGAGCGGTAATCCGAAGAACCAGTTACGTTCACTGGTTTCGAACTCCAGATATCTCTAGACTGCCCAGCAACGTCTTCTGTCGGAGCAGGAATCGAGTTCAGTCTACTAGATTTTGGAGAAACATACAATTTTGGTGAGTTAGCTGTCCTTCTTGCAGCCATTTTTCGGGGTCCTTTTAAAGATGAATCACTTTGATCGTTCTTCGAAGGTTTCAACTCCCCATGAGATTTAATCTCGGGATCAATCCTCAATTGAGGAAATTTGTGGTTCACTTGGGATGAAGATAGAGATGAATCACCACGCTGGAATTTCGGAGTGTTGTTCCCAGGCTTCTCCGATTTTGGAGAGTCGGTCCCAGGCTTCTCCTCTAGCCTTTCTACAATATGCCTGGGTCGTACCCTAAGACTGCGTTTTCGAGTTATCTTAGGTTGCAGAACCTGTTCATCTTCCATGTCATCACGCTCTTGTATCCAGCTTTCTGATTGTTGATGTTCAATATGAGAATCGCCCGACATTGCAATCTCCCCTTCCTCTAGTTCATCTGTCTGCCAAAAAAATGACCAGAAAGAAAGAGACACACAAGTATAAAAAAACATTCGCATAGATTAAACGACTAATGATAAGAAAATAATAATACCAGTCGCTTTGAAAGGGAACCGGGCCTAGCATCTAAGGCAGATAGGGACCCAAATTTCTGGGACGAAACAGGAGAAACTAATTGTACCAATCTTTGACTGTTTGAAGATGAGCCAGAAGAATTAGCTTCTTCAAGAATATGATTATTTCTTGTGCTATCAGAAGCACCTGGATAATCATATCTAACATCACAATCAGGACCCTCTTCTTCTATTTGATTCTCGATGATCGGGGGTGCCTCAACAGCACCATTAAATTCATCATCTTCGAAATCCCCAATTTCGCCCTCTTCTTCGGGAATGGAGGATCCATTTATCTCATCAGAACTTCCTTCTGAATATTCCCCATTATCATCATCCATTTCTTTGTAGTTTATATACTTTTTCCCTTTTGGCCGTCCTCTTCTTCTCTCGGTTTTTGGCGATGAGTCAGAACCAACTTCACTCGATTCCTTGCCAGAACGGCTAACGAACAGAGTGTTTCTAGAAGGTTTTTTCGATAGATTAGCTATAGTGGAATTTACCTCTCGAGAAGTGACCCGCAGCCATTTAGGTAACTGGTCATGTCTTATCATCTCTTCGGCCCAATCTAGTTCTTCATCCATTTGATCAAACAATTCAACTTCTTCTTCACTCCGAGCAATCATGCGATTCACCTCTTGAAGCGATGGGACATCATGGACGGTCTCCTGATACCTCTCGTCGTCATGCAACAACGTCTCGAGAGTCAACCGTCTCTCCTCGTGAGTCGTTCTCTGGTCAAAACGGCCAGCGTTTATAACCTCATCAGCCATGTCGATCTTATATTGTTGAATGTTACTCCTGATAAGGCTCTCAATCGATCCCATGTACCGATCCTTACCTGCAAGATCATCTTCTGAATCAACAGTCCCACCACTCTGCAGCTCATCTTCTTTCTGATGACTAGCTATCTTCCCAACAACTGCCTCCATATATAAAACTTTGACCTCCCTCGTTTGTCCTATTCGGTGGGCCCTAGCCACAGCTTGTTCTTCATTTTTTGGGTTCGGGTCGGGATCATATATCACGACCGTGTCTGCTGTTTGGAGATTAAGACCTCTACCGGCTGCGCGTATGCTGAGCAAGAAAATGAAACACTCTGAATTGGGCCGGTTAAAGTCGACTATAGCCGACTCTCGATCCTCTAAACTAGTAGTACCATCGATTCTTCTATATACTAGTCGGCGCCATTGTAGGTATTCCTCTAGTATATCAAGGAGTTTTGTCATTGTGCTGAAGAGCAAAACTCGATGACCCGTTCTTTGAAGTTTTATAAGGATCCTATCCAATATCCATAACTTTCCACACGATTTTATCAGGAAATCCTTGGATAAGTCTGAGAAATACGGGTAATTAAGCAAAGGATGATTGCATGCTTTTCTAAGCTCCATGCATCTGTTATTTAATGTTCTATACACCTTAGGCTGGTAGATTGGATTTTTTTGAACTCTGCGCTTCTCATCCTCAGGATCAACTCGAAGAGTACCAGTGGATTTGATCCAGTCATAAATAGCACTCTGAATGGCTGACATTCTGCATCTCAAAATTACGGAAATCTGCATTCCAACAATGGCTTTAGGTAATGCTAATATAATAAATCTTTCAAATATTTAAGGAAATCAATGCTGCATATAATGTCTATAATAGAACTAATGTCATGAGAATAAGCTCAGGTGACGCGTCATCATGCATCAATGATTTCTATCAATGGAAAAGAGCTATTAATCAATAAAACTAATACAGAGGAATTAGCATGGTACAAAAGATGATGGTTCGTGACATTATCATTAATGATTGACTTTTACTATAGGTCCAACATTTTTTTTGGTTAACTAAACATTCAATCATATTTTATTATATTAAGATAATATATATAAATAATTAAATTATCACTTACCAACAAGCTCAGATTTTTTAGAATTAGTAATTTGTAATAGTATCAGAGCTAGAAGCAAAAAGTTCAATTCTCGGCAAAAGCAAAAAATAAATTCATTAAAAAAACTCGCATGTAAGGGCTATTAAAAAAAGAAAGCCTACATGTAAGAGAAAATATTAAGATAATATATATATATATATATATATATATGATTAAATATCCTTTTCCCACAAGCTGCAAGATGGTACCTTAGGTGGCAGTGATCCTTCAACGTCTTCTACACGACGTCGTAACATGAACGGCTCAAGAATTTGATGAAGTCGATGAATTATGATTATCTTCTTCTCTGTCTCAAGCCAGTCATCCTCTTCTTTAGAAGTAGGAGCTTCCTTTTGAAAAGGCTTTGAGAACCAATCATGGAAAGCTTTCTTATTATCAAATACTTCTGGAAGGAGTAGATTTAAAAGCGACCATAGTTCTTTCAAATCATTCTGCAAAAAAAAAAAAACCAAAAAATTAGTACAATTACTCAACTCTAGCAATTAAAACTCAGAATTAAGTGTGCAATCATCACTTCTAAGTTCCTAGTTAAATAAGCCGTATTTCACAACCACATTTTTTAGTCTACATTCTCGCAAAATTTTCAAATTGACATTAATTTTGCTTTATAAAATATTAGAAGAGGAAAAACTAGCTCATCTATGGAAATTCTTGCTGACCTGTAATGGAGTACCGGTGAGAAGTAGACGCCTCTGGCACCGATATCTATCAAGGTCCCGTGCTAAAACCGATTCCCTATCTTTCATTCTTTGTGCCTCATCAATTATAATGTATCTCCAATCAACTTTTGAAAGCTTTGCACGATCATACATGATAAACTCATAAGTTGTCACAAGGACATTGAATTTCATAGCACAGACCTCCTATATTAAAAAACAACTAAATAGTTTAGCTTTGGATACTTGCCAAAAAGAAAAATAGAAAAACAGTTTCATCTTGAATATGTTCTTACATGAGTAAACAATTTTGACCGTTGATCCTTCGCACCAACATAATAAATGCAAGACACGGTTGGCAGCCAATTATGGAGCTCACTCTGGAATTTGAGCTCAAATTAGCAAGTTATATTAGTATAAAATAATGTTAAAATAGATAAGGATATTAACAAACCTTCCAATTAACCAAAACTGCATTTGGAACAATAATGAGATGCGGACCATAGTTTCCTTTAAACTCCATTAAATAAGCAATTAACGCCATGACCTACAAAAAAAGAGAGTAAATCCCTGACATAATATGATTTAGAACAAAAAAAAACTGAGTTAAATTTACTTAGGATAATTATCATTTAACACCCTATAGTAAAAAGCTTTTTTCATGGACATCCTTAACTTTAATTATATTAATTGACACCTTAAATTATGAGCATTTTTCAAAAGACATCTCGAAACTTTTAATTCAATCAATTAAGACATTAAAGTATGAATGTATTTTTAATTGACACGTTAAATTTTAAATTTTATAAACAAACAACTTACCATTAAATTTTTGTAATTATGCTAATTTTTACAATTTAATTTTAATTTTTTATTCTTATTTTTTATTTTTTATTTTCCTAATCAATAACATGTAATAATTAAAAAAATCAAAATTAAATTGTAAAAAAACTTAATTAACTTAAACTTGACAATAAGATGTTATTTGATAATTATCTAAACGTTGAGGTGTTAGTTGATAAATTAAAAGTTTAAAGTATCATTTACAAAATAAACATACTTTGAGGTGTCAACTAATACAGTTAAAAATTTAAGGTGTCAATTGAAAAACACTATTAATTACAGAGTTTTAATTGATAATTACTCATTTATTTAAGTAGGCAATCCTCTTGGCCAGACATGATGTGGACTACAGGCCCAAATAGTTATGGCAGATCAACAAAATAATTCTAAATGGTGGCTTTGCATTTGAAATCTTTAGTTTCAAGCACTCAATCACAACAATTGTTACCTGCACGGTTTTTCCAAGGCCCATCTCGTCTGCTAAAATCCCATTTAATTTATTGTTATACAAAGAAAGCATCCACTGTAACCCAACCTACAATACAAAACAGAAACACAATTCAATTAAACTATTAAGAAGTCAAGCACCAACACTATAAAATTAAGGAAATGCCATTTATTAATACTGATGTGACATACAAGCTGATAGTCTCTTAAAGTTCCTGTCCGTAACATAGAGGGCTGCCTTGCGACCTTTTCATTCACAGCATGAGCAAGACTATAATACCTGATGATCAAGACGATAAACGACATCAAACCAAACTTAAAAACAGATACAATTAAGATATTAGGACTTCTCAATTAGAACTGAAAAGAATGAAAACTAGAACAGTAATATGTCCAAAAGTAGAATAATCTGAACAACAGTATACATGCGGAAGATACAATTAAGCTATAAGGACTTCTCACCTAGAACTGAAAATAATCGAGAATGAAAGCTACAATAGTAATATGTCCAAAAGTAGAATAATCTGAACAACAGAGTCAATGTGGAAATACAACCATTTCAACATAAAAAACACAATAAAACCAAATAATCTCTGAAAAATCATGTTTAGGAAACTTACTTGTTAACAGATGATCCCTCCTTTGGTGCATTCATTTCTGTGAAACGGTTTCTTATCATTACTTCCTCTCCCGCACAAGTAGCTGCTGCCCTAACTTCTTCTTCCGAGAGTCCCTATGAGAAAGCAAATAAGTTTTACGAATAACTTGACTCTAAACATGGGAAAGACAACATAAAAAAATATCACATTTAAACAGTTACAGAAAAAAAAAAGAACTTGTCAGTTACACTGTAAACAAAGAAGAAAGAAGAAGAAGATTGGCAGTGGTCACCTGCAATCGAGCAGCAGCTGAAGCAGCATTTGCAGCCTCTGCGACTTCTTGCTGATTCTTGGCAGTAGTTATCTTGCTTCCTAGTTTCCGAAGATATTCTTCAGTCTGAGTCAAAAAAGATGAGAGTACAGCATATCTTTCAGCAGCATCCCCAGGCATGCTAGTCTGCTGTTCGAGCAACATCTCCCTATACCTTTCAACATCATTGTTCTTCAAAGCTTCCATCCTTTTATTACGATCATCGTCCTTTCTTTTAGAAAATTCCCTTAACATTTTCTCATGATACTTAGCAACTCCCCTATTTCGTGCAGTCCTTGCATCACGAATAGCCCAATGTGCCTCGAGAAGTTTCTTCCGCCATTGAAACACAGCTTTCAGTTGTTTCTCTCTTGTGGCTCTTTGCGAAGCTTGGACTTGTCTTGTTAGCTCCATTCGTTGACGCTCACATAATCGAACAAACTTTCTATACGGTCTGTCAGGCATTGCCATTATCTCCTGTTGTTGTTGATCAATTTCTTCCCTCAGACGGGCCTGAAGATTTACAAGTCGGAGCTTCTTTTCCTCAATTTGCAACCTCAAGACAAGATCTGGCCTAATTCTTTTTCGTTCTAAGTTTACAGCTAGCAAACCACCGATCTTCCGAAGACTTTCTGTCCTTTTCTTGTTAAATACTTCCATGCCTTCCTCTAATAGAAGATCTTTGACATCATATGCTAATGTCAGGTTATTGTTATTATTAACCATACTTGCAGAACCAAATGAGTCATGCTTCCTAGTAAAATACGGAAAATCAAATAAAGGTCCATGATACTTTCTACCCAACCCAGAATCTTTTGATTGTGGTGAAGAGATCACTTGTGCAGGTTTTTTACCATGAACACTATCAGATACAGGAGCTTGGGTGGCAATAGCCTTCCCTTTATCCACAGTAAAATCACTTCTAACTGCATTAAGACTACCCCGATCAACTTCTTGATCAGATTTCATAGAAGCCACATTGGGTTTTATCTCCTCTTTTTCAACTTGTACCATAGATGTACCTTCCTTCACAACAATTGGTGTACCATGCACATTAACCGTTGACAGATTTGCTTTGTCCTCTGCACTGCCCTCCTCCCTTAAATTTTTTTGTGCAAGCACGTGTGAGTCTCTCTGACTAACCTCCATTTGCCTTGTATGATCTTCTATAGTCTTCCCAGGATACTTATCCTTACTATTACCACCAGTAGGAGAAAACTGCTGCTGCAACTGCAAATCAAGAGGAGGTGGAGCAATAGCTCGCAGAAGTTCTTGTGGAAGAGTTCCTTCACCTTTCTGCAAAATGACATATATAAATGTTAGCTCAAATATTGCTCAATTCAAAAGTCTGTTAAATTGTCAGAATAAAAAAATAGTTTGATTTTTTTTATTTCATTTAGTATAGTTTCTATTATCATTTAGAAAAAAATTTAGATTTGTTATATCTTTAGAATTGTATAATTGTTAGAATTCATTTTTTGTTTTGTTGTCCTCAGCACTAGAATCATTTCTATGGCAAGAACTAAACAAAAAAATTTATTATATCCCTTCTAAGATCCTTCTATTTCATCTGGTATTCTATAGGGATAAACAATGCACAGATACATTTCAGAATCTATTTTTCCGCTCTTAGAATAGAAAAAAAAAAGAAAAAAAAATCCACTAATAAATACTATAAAAAAGGTGTTTGTGTTTAATCAAGGATCAAAGAGTGTTTGTGTGTGCGTGAGAGAGAGATGGTGGACATAAATTCAACCTTAAGCCGCCTAAATGCCAGAATCTGTGCCTTAAGAACATGCAGCTGATGTTTGGTAAACCCAACACGCTGCTGCGGAGTCTGACTAGTGGGACCACCTGGAGTTTGAATTGGATTGCAAGGGCCGACATCACTATTAGAAACCGACCCTTGTGGAGAAGAACGATTCAACTGCCTGAAATACTGGATTTGTGAATTCTCAGGACCACTTAGAGAATTTTTCGACTGCAGAGGATGATCAACAACTTGAGGAACATTAGCCGAAGACTGAGGAGAATGAACCGTTAACATACCATTTCCAACCACCGAATGTCTAGAAGGCAACTGCTGCATAGCACTACTATTGTTAATGACACTAGGATTGGTATTTAAACCAAATGGGCTAGGTGAAGTTGTCTGTCTATTTGTTGAATTAGCATGGAAGGAACTCTCGCTTCCCACCTGAGACTGATGTTTTGGCATCGAAGCAGGTGATGGCTGTGGACCCATGTTGTTCTCATTTGGTTTTGGCTGAGCTGCCATTCGAGACTGCATGAATGGAATAAACTGTTGCATCAAGTTGGCATTTGCAGGCTGTGAAAGATCAATATTTCGTTCAAGTGCCCACGCTTGAACTGCTTGGAACTGAGCCATGGCAAGCTGATTGTTTACTGAGCTAGCCATTCCTTGTTGAGCTTGCACAGCTTGTGGACCACGTGAGGCATTACTAGTCATCATATTCATAGACGAAAGTGGTTGGATGGAAGGTTTTGTGTCACTCCTTTGACCGGGTCCTAACTGTTGTACGAACTCCATTTGTTTTTCACCACGCATGAAATGATCGGATGAGTTTCTAGACGATGATGCTTGAGCTTGATTTGCTCCTTGGATAGACATGAGCTCCTGCATTTTCATATTTCCAATCCGCATATCTTGGTCCTTGTTAGATGGAACGTTCGTTGTTGTCCCCATTTTCGATTGCTGTTGGGATTGTAGTGATAAAGCTGACTTTTGGTGAGCAGCCTGAATAGAATATTGAAGATAAGCTTGGTGAACAGGATCAAGACCCTGTTGTTCAACATTTGGACCCCTATTTTGGGGGTCCTGAGCCAATCCATGTTGCTGGGCCAAATCCATAAATTTTCGAGATTGATGAGGCAATTGAATCGAAGCAGAAGTTGGAGTAAAATTATTTCCTGCTGGGATACCCGGGATAGAACCAGAATTATATGCTAGAAAGGATTCATTCCCTTCAGGCTTTCGAAGTAATTGTTGCTGTAAGGACTGTAAAAACAGTGAATTGTGAGATCATTGTCACCAAATTCCAAATTCACTAATGAAGTTGCATCGCGTGATTAAAATTTAGAGAAACTCAACACTTAAATCAGTCTTAATTGGCATTTTACAACCACAACGGCCAACTAATCAATAAAGCAAGCAGAGGACAAATAGAATGGAATTTTTAGGACCCAAAAGAAAAAAGAAACAGAGAATGTGAGTCAGATCATCACAAAATACACTAAATTGGATAAAAAAATCTTAAAAAGAGGTGTTTTGAAAATAAATTGAAAGAGCTCATCAGATAGAAATACTAAACTGTGAACAAATAATAAGAGATAGATAATCACAACAGTCTGCTAATCAATAAAAACAAGCAGTTGACAAAAAGAATGGAATTCGTAGAAAACAAAAGAGCAACAAAACAGAAAATGTGAGCCAGATCATCACAAAATACACTAAATTGGATAAACAAATCTCAAAAAGAGGTGTTTTGATGATAAATTGAAAGAACTCCTCACTTAAATATACTAAACTGAGAACAAAAGCCTTGAAATTAACTACTATATAAAAACAGAACAGCAAACGTGAGTCAGATCATCACAAAATACACTAAATTGGATAAGAAATTCTTAGAAAGAGGTGTTTTAATAAATTGAAAGAACTCCTCACGTAGAAATACTAAACTGTGAACAAAACTCTTGACATTAACTACTATATAAGCAAACAATAAGAGAGTGATAATCAAAACAGCCTACTAATCAATAAAACAAGCAGAGGACAAAAATAATAAAATCCATATAAACCAAAAGAATTCAAAACAGAAAATGTGAGTCAGATCATCACAAAATACACTAAATTGGTTAAAAAATCTTAAAAAGAGGTGTTTTGATGATAAGATGAAAGAACACATCGTGTAAAAATATTAAACGGTGAACAAAAGTTTTGACGTCAACTACAATATAAAAAAAAAACAGAAAAACTGATTCAGATCATCACAAAATACACTAAATTTGACAAAAAAAAATCTTAAAAAGAGGTGTTTTGATAATAAATGGAAAGAACTCATCGAGTAAAAATACTAAACTGTGAACAAAAGTCTTAACCTTAACCACTATATAAGCAAATCAGCAATAGGAAAGACTCGTTGAAAGTTATCATTTACCCAAAAAGAAAAAGAAAAAAAGGAAACACGTCAGTTAAAGCAAACAACCTCAGTAAAAACAAAATTCCCAGCTCATTAAAGACCATATTCAGATCCACCAAAACTCAATAAAAACTCGTGCCCAATAAAAAAAAATGCTATTTAACCTGTCGAGACCCCATTTGCCGCTGCTGCTGTAGTTGCTGCATACTGTCGAACCCCATGTGTGGAGTGGACACCGCCGACGATGAAGACGACGGTGATGCGGCGGATGATGACGGCGTAGCTCGGCCAGTGGGCCGGCTGGCCCCTCCACCACCAGATTGCATGCAAATTTAATCAACTCAACTCAAAACCAGAACACAGACCCAACACTGCAGCGGAAAAAATTCAAAAACTAAAAAAAAATACTATCACAGTTTGTAAATTTCTCAAAACCCCATGTATACCCTCCGATCTCAACGGTTTAAAACCCGCCCTTTTTTCCCTCTTCCAGAATGAAGAACGAAAATGAAAAAGGGAAAAAAAAACAGAAAGCCTTCGTCTCTCTCTCTCTCTCTCTCACTCTCTCACTCTATCCAAAATCCGCTCTGATTTGAGGTTTCTCTCTCCAGACGCGGTAATCTCGGAAACACCGCAATGGATCTTCGCAGATTAGGGCTTGCAGGGAAGCCAATTTGAGGGACACACACACCTGATCCCGCACAAATCACCCAACCCTCCCTCAAATTTCATGCTCTACTGCTCTAGTAAATTATTTCCCCCAAAAAGACTCCATTTTTAACCCTCTCCCCTCATTGGTTGGTTCATTACGAGAGGGTTGGCCCAGTGTGGGACCCACATCAGCTCTTTCCGGTTCGATGATTACGGTTCGAAAAACCTTTTTACTCTTCTGCCCTTCTCAAAAGGTGTATTTACTTCCACTTTTTTTCATAATTTTGTTGCATTTTTTGCCATCTTATTCACGTTTAACTATAGTTCTACCCATAATTTATATAAAAATATGGTAATAAATAAATTCGGTAAAGGGCAGGGATTTTTTTGTAAAAAACCTCGTTCCGATATCAAAGGTGTATTTTTTAGAATTTAATATATTATTATACATTAATTAAAAGATCATATATTATTTTTCATCATAGATATTTTAGTCATTTATTCATGCATGATTCGATGAAAAACACTGAAGAGAAAGTTGGAATCATAATACCAGTCATGCACTTTTTGCGCGAACTAAGCCAAGACAGGATGGAGCTAAAACCTCGAGTCTGTCAGAACACAAGCAACCAACAAAGCATATCTCTTAGACAAAATATGGAAGAGATAATAATTTGTGGACTTTTGTTTTTTTTTTTATTTCATTCAGTCACTATTTATAATATAAAGTAACATAAATAATATTAAAAATTAAATTAAATTAAATAATAACTCTAAAACTATTTATTTCTAAAATTTCACGTAATAATTTTTTTAATTTTTCATTACTAAAACAATTATAACTTCTTCTACAGTGCTCGGAATGACTTGAAATTTGAATTAATAGAAATTAGACATTCGGAGCATATAAATTCATAGGTCACACTAACCATGAACTAAGAATGACTGTCAAAAGTAAAGACAACAATGGTCGATCGGGTCGCGTGTTCCTTTTATCATGAACTAAGAACGCACTTTTATTTTTCGTTTCTATGAACTAAGGCGCCAACTGGCAAGCCTCAAACGATCAAGAGGAACCATTCGGAGGTAGTTTTGGTCAGGGAAAGTCTGAATCCGACGACAATGATTATGAGTAATAAGCTTTTGCGCTTCCCGTGGGAGACACTAACCATTGATCGGCCTCCATTTGAACCGGCTATACAAAATGTGGGTTCGGAGGTATTGTTTTATTTATTAGAGATAATTATTTATTTTAACTTTGATGATCTATCTTAGTCTCTTTTTTTTAAGAAAAGAAGGAATATATAAATCCCAGAATTGTTAGGAAAAAAAAAAATGTTTACCCTTCGCTAGTGCAGTAGTTAGCAGCACACATGTAGATGTGTAGCAATGTTCAATGTATTGAGCTGAATCCGGAATCGATGGCGTACGTTTCGAATTTTGTTTTTTCTTTTTCAGAAATGATCGTTAATCCGTTTCAGATTAGCAATTTGAAGAAATAGATGTTAATTATGAAGCGTAATTACTTGCAGGAAGCTCATCAATGGCGGATTTCAATCCTAGCTTAAACTCTAAAGCTCGAAATCCACTGGTTTTGCTGTCGGGAAACGAGAAACAAATCCATCCTTAATGTAGCAAACCAAATAATTCACTGAATAATTGATAATTCGTTACCAAACGATAGAGCAAAATCTCGAGAACCACTTCGGGGA
The DNA here is from genome assembly GCA_003255005.1 of Begonia fuchsioides. Taxonomy (NCBI): domain Eukaryota; kingdom Viridiplantae; phylum Streptophyta; class Magnoliopsida; order Cucurbitales; family Begoniaceae; genus Begonia; species Begonia fuchsioides. The sequence continues at coordinate 285,475 of QAOC01013945.1, forward strand.
GTCTAGTAATTTGAAGTCGTAACTAATCGATGGAGCAACAAGTTGAGATCCAACTCCGGGCTTATAGGACTTAAGATGAGTCTTGCATATTTAAGAAAAAAGAAAAAAAAATTAATCATAAAATAAATTTAAGCAATGAATTTATTGGATTGCTGTCATTTTGAAAATAAAATTTAAATAAATAAATAAATATTTCAAGAGAATCACCAGAAAGTTACATTAAAACTTGTAAATTCTGCATTGAATCTGACAAGAATTATGATTCTTGAATGCACAGAATTCATCAAACTTTGTGCATAAAACCAGAGCAGCTGATATTCTCATGTGTTTAGGCATGGATAAACTAGCGGTTTTAATTAGGGGTGGGACTAGTTGGTTTGATTTGGTTGGGTTCGGTTCCATCTAAATGTGGGTCAAACTGGGTTCAGTACAGGTTTTAATTTTAAGAACCGAAACCAAGCCTGTGTTCTAATTTGAAGGTTCAGCTTTGGTTCAGTTTTGGTTAATTTCGGTCAATTTTTGCTTAATTAGAAACTATAAATCTACCATTTTTGCTTAATTAAACCAATTGAAAAACTTGTATCTTCAGCCATTTCAATCTCATCATTCTCAACATGCATCACAACAAGAACAGCTTGAAAATTGTTTCAACAGAGTGATAAATAAATGGCAAGATCTCTAAAATATATAAACTACCAAAAATAAAATCTAAAAAATTGAGTTAATATGAAAATCATTAATCCTTACCTGAATGGCTGAATCCTTTCTCCTCCATCAATTTCTCCACCCTCTCCACGTCCTCCCATCTACTCTCCTCTGCATATAAGTTCAATAAAACTTTATAATAGCTCGAATTCCGAGGAACTAGAAGATTCAACTGTCCAACAACGAATTCTGCGATTTCAGTCAAGCCACGAGTTGATTTACAGCCCGAAAGAATGGCCCCCCAAATTCTCTTATCGGGTTTAATCGGCATGTTCGTAGCAAATTCAAGAGCTTCTTTAATATTTCCCCGTCGACTGAGCAAATCGACCATGCAACCATAATGAGGAAGCTTAGGAGAAATGCCATATCTTTCCTCCATGGAATTAAACAATGCCCGACAATCATCATCAAGACCACACTGAGCACAAGACGATAAAACATTAAGAAAAACAACTGCATTTGGCTCGATTCCCGAGTCTATCATATTCGAGAACGTCTGTATAGCCTCGGATCCGTACCCGTTCATTCCGTACCCTTTAATCATGGAACTCCAACAGATCAAATCCTTTGTTGGAACGGCTTCGAAAAGAGCTTTTCCAATCTTCATTCTACCAAAACTGCAGTAGAGCTCGATTAAGGCCGATAATAAGTACTCGTTACATCCATAACCTGATCTTATTGCCAGCGCATGAATGCTTTCTCCAAGTTTCTCGTCAATGATTGATGAACATGCAAGAAATAGACTTGTAAAAGTGATCTCATTCGGTTTCTCGGATGTCAATTGCATCATCTTAAACGTAGCTAAAGCGTTATATGGATCTCCACCTTGAGAAGATGCTGAAATCATAGCCGTCCATGCTATGAAATCTTTGTCATTAAGATCATCAAATACAACCTTGGCTAATCCCATTTCACCAAATTTCGCGTACACTTTGATAAACGCTGTTCCAATCGAAATGAAGCTGAAAAAACCACTTTTCAAAGTGTAGCAATGCATTTCAGTGCCAAAAATAACGTTTTCCATAAGAAAAGAAACAGAAACCAGCTCTTGAATCGTTGTCTCCTTTATTTCAAACATAGACAACCTCAACTTAGAAAAAATACTCAATGCTTTACTCGCGCATTCGTTTTGAACACATGCATGAATTATAGTTTTCCATGATATAATATCTTTCGGATTCATCCCCTCAAAAACTAGAATCGATGCTTCGAGACTACGACATTTGGCATACATGTCAATAATCGAGTTTTGAACAATTGGAAACAAATAAAATGGCCTTCTTATCGAAAAACCATGAATCTCTTTACCAAAAGACATAACACCAAGTTTCGCACACGCGGGTAGGATACTTACAATGCTAGCATGATTCGGACACGCTCCGTGATTTTGCATTTCCCTAAAACAATTGAATGCTTCACTAGATTGTCCATTCTTCACACAAGCTGAAACCATTGCACTCCATAGAACAACATCTTTGCAAGGAATTTGATAAAAAAATTTCCACACAATTTCCATATCATAATCAGAATAAAACACCAAAAGAGCTGTTAAAACTGCCACTTCTGATTCGAACCCCATTTGGATCACCATTCCGTGAGCCATCGATATCAAATCTTGTGAATTCAAAGCCCCCATTGCCTTTAATGCACAAATCATTGTTGGAGGATTTGGCCGTCGATCATTCATAAGCATCGCCTTGAAATGCCTAACAGCCTCATCTGGCCTACCTTGCCTCACCAAATTGGATAAGTTTAACGACCAAGAAATTTCCTCTTCTTTCTGAGCGTAAAACTCATTGGGGTCTTCAAAATATGTATAATTATCGATCACATTGGAATGAGAATTATATCTTCTGCGAGTACTTCTTTGGGTAATTAACACAAACAGCTTTCGTGCATTTCTTGATATACGCATAGAAGAAATCATAAACAATCGAGCAAGGACCCAATTCTTCTCAAAATCAAATAAAATCCACTAAATCTCTGTAATTCGAATCCGCGAAACGGTGTGGAGAAAAATCTCGAATCATTTTCCTATTGAATTGAAAAACTCACATTGTCTGCTCAAGGAAAATACTCTAAAGTTTGTGGAATGCGCAAATCGCGACTTTGGGTCCTCTTGATTCATCGAAAAACAGACGAAAAAGTTGTTTCCTCTTGAATCTTCACTCTCTGGGTTCTACTGAATCTTTACCATCAAGTTCGACTGGCCGAGTTCGTCAGTAATTGCACTGTTCAATTTACGTAATAAAAAAACACGATTAAATATAAATTTATCCTCGATGTAACAAAAGTTGTAGGGGAGACCTCAAATTCTAAAAAATTATTAACGAAGAACTTTAATTTTATGATAATTTAATAGCCACCTTGTGGCAACGACATCTGCTGATTTAATTTAAACCATGTTTGAGATTAGATTAAGATGTTTATTAAGTAAAATTGAAGAAATTTTTTTTACCAAATCGATGACCAAGGTTAAAAATAACGAAAATCACAACATTATGATATACATTAAAATTAGGTAAGATTATGTTTCCCTCTTAGAACATATGATGACATGTCGATCTGTGATTAATGTAATAAATATTATAATAACGAATTTAATTTTTATTATCTCAATCGTATCTTAATTCGACCAATCATAATTTAACACGTCAGAATATATGTTAAGATGATAAATCTATAATTTTTTTTTTAAATTATGGTAAACTTCATTGTGTTGATTAACTACCGTTGAAATTTTAGACATCCACAAATATACTCTAATAGTTCAAAAGTAAACTTGTAATAAATCGCCCAACAAACGATATGAGACGTGTCTAATTTCTGATCTCTTAGTAGTGGAGAATGATAATGATTCATGAATGAATATATTGTCTCTAATCAGTATATCACGTTTTGAAATAGACAGAAAATAAATCGTGCGTGGTTCTATCTAAAGCTGACAATAATGTACTGACAAGGTCAGATGCTCTACAAATTATATTGGAATCAGTCATCTTAGATGCGATTGGACCTCCTAGCGAAGGCGTATGGGTGTCCATTATGAATGTTTAATAAATGGGTGCGTCGGTTCTAATTGGCAACCTCATTTTTGATATATACTAAAAACATAGTCGCTCAAATTAAAATGAGATAATATTATATTGACAGATATAATTCTACAAAATTGATATTTACATTAAAAACAAATGTATGTAATAATAGTCATCACTTAGATTTATGTTACTCTATTCTATTTTTACAATTTGACATATGTTCGACATATCAAACAAGAATCGAACAAATTAAAGATAATTGATTATTATAATTTATTACATTAGTTATATATTTATTATTTCGATCATGGTTCATCACGTCATTAGCTAATGAACAATAAAAAAATTGGATTAGTTAAAAGAACTCGAGCAAGAACTAAATCGGGTGATTGATGTATAAATTATGAGATTCATTTGTGCCAAAAATAAATTAAAAAGCTTGTTGAAATTTTATTTATTTTTATTTTTTTAGTTTTGAATTTAGTGTCGTCGAAATTGGATCCAACTCCCCCTTAAATTCTAATTTGGGATGGATAAAATGGAGGAGTATAGCACGTAACATATTGTGATATGATTATTAGTATTGTACGTGTTACCATGATCACCGCGACATATTATGCTTTAAGTGGTAACATAATTATATACGAGAATGAATAAGTTTTTTTACCGTTCAATTTGACTCATCGATAGAATTGTTTTATTCATGATGTATGTATAAGATACTTCTCGTGTGAATTCAGCGATATTGTATCAAACGTCGCATATTTTATATTCGAACGACAGTTACTTAATCTTGTTTTCAAAGAGAATGATTCAAACACGATCGATTCACGTGCTATCGAAAATAGAGTTATTTTAACATTCTACTCAAATCATTTAAACTTAAGTTTTAAGTGATCGTTAAACACTAATAAAATCAAATAAAACTCGATCTTTAGCTTAGAAAATAATCATAATTTATTATTTTATTGTATGGTTTGAAAATGCTTAGGGTTAGATATGAATTTAAAAACCCTAAAAATAAAAATACTCATCCACAGGCTGTCTTTGCAGCCCCACTTTCCGTGCTTCTTGCCATCAAATGTTCATACAATACTAATTCTCGAGTTAATCAAAAGAAGTTAATTTTATAAGTTTGAAACTTCAATTTTTATTAACGATTTAATCGGTTTTATTTTTTCTACCCACCTTTCGAATAAAAAAAGCATATGCATTTCCTTTATCGTTTATAATTGGTCAAACCCTTTTGTGCACTACAATTAATTATAGTCAGACGATTCAGACCACATCAATTGGGTGATCGAATATACAGATGATTCAGACAATGATGAGAAAGATATGTATTATAATTCTAGTCAGACTGTACTTTTCACCATGAATGAGTCTAGAACATATTTTTTGAGGTTGATTTGGGCGTCCAATAACGAATTTGAGACTTTGGTTAAATTCAAAATAAATGAGTTCAACATGATCTTTCGAGTAATGCACAACATGATATCTCATTTAGTCAGACTAGTGCTCATTAATTAATTCAACCCTCATTTGATTTCTCTCAAATTGGATGGTGTATATATATATATACATATATTTCTCTACATACGTATTATAATCCATATGTGAATGAAGTGAAAAACTCTTTTTTTAAATTCTATGAATGCTATTTTAATATCGAAAAATAATTTGTGAAAAATAAGATTTCTTTATTTATTTTTCTAGAATCTTCTGGAAAACAAAATTATACTAAATAGAAGTCAAATAAATAAATAAAAAAGAAAATTTACAGTAATTCACAAACTAGATCTAACTCAGAGATTAGAAAACCAAAACAAATAATCATTATAAGTACAGACCAGATCCCCGTGTGTGGACAAACCAAAACTTTTCCTCAAATTCTCCAAATGGCGAAGAACAGTCATGGCTCAGTTGAGCTTCCAATTATTGATATTTCTGCAACAGCAATCCCTTCATCGTCTCTTTCATCTCTAGCTGAAGCTTGCCAAAAATGGGGTTTTTTTCATATCAGCAACCATGGAGTCTCTTCTGATCTCATAGCCAAGCTTCAATCTCTCTCTAAAAATCTATTTGATCTTCCTTTTGAATTGAAGCACAAACTGGGTCCTTGTTCTTCTTTGAGAACTTACACTCCTCATTTCATAGCTTCTCCTTTCTTTGAAAGCCTCAAAGTTTCTGGGCCTGATTTCTTAGCTTCTGCAAAATCTTTTGAAACCGTTCTTTTTCATGGAAATAGTTCTGAATTCAGGTAAATCTAGGGTTTTTAAGAGCGTTTAAAGCTCTGTTTTCTGCTTAAGTTAACTGCTTAAGTTTTTCTTTCTTCAATGATGACAGTGAGATTCTTGAAGAATATGGAAGGAAAATGGAAGAATTATCGAAGAAAATCATGAAAATTCTACTGATGAGCATGGGCGAGGGTTTTGAGAAAAAAGATTACGACCAAGATTTCAAAAACTGCCATGGATATTTAAGGTTAAACAACTATTGTCCTTCTCAAGAGGAGAGAGAAGAAAAGGATGAAGAAAAACTCCATGAAAGCGAGGTTGAAGGTCTGGGAACCCACACTGATATGAGCTGCATAACGATCGTTCTTCAAGATCAAACAGGTGGGCTCCAGGTGAGATCCAACGATGGAAAATGGACGGAGATAAGCCCTTGCAATGGGACTCTGGTGGTGAACGTCGGTGATTTGCTGCAGGCTTGGAGCAACGAACGGCTGAGATCATCTGCGCACCGGGTTATCTTGAAAACGCCCGTGGGAAATCGATTCTCCGTGGCTTTCTTCTGGTGTTTGGAAGATGAGAAAGTGATTTACTCGCCGGAGGAGGTCGTCGGCGCCGGAAATTCGAGGATTTACCGGCCGTTTGTTTGCTCCGATTACATGAGATTCAGAGAGAGCAGCGAGAAGGGTAAATTTGAGAAAGTTGGTTTCACTGTTAGAGACTTTGCAGAAGTCAAAGAGTAGCTTTTTATGGTTTTATAATATTCTTCTGATAATTTAAATATTTGTTGCGAAGAACAATAATGAGAGCAATTTATTTATTTTTTGTGGGGGAAATAATATATTTTAGGAATAAAATTCACCACGAAAATAAATCCTCATAGATAAAAATACATTGAAAATAAGCAAATTGATAGATTAAAAAAATTAAAAACACTGACATGTTAGTATTTTAATTAAATTATTTCATGTAATGACTGTAATATTAAATAAAAGAGAAAGTTTAGAATTATCTTTTTAATATTAAAAATATAATTATTTATATTTTAATACATGCACTTCAACATGTTCTATAAATAATACATTAAAAAAATAATTCTAACATGACTATAAAGTATTAGAATTCATGCTCGATAAAAACAATGAGAAACAAATATGCAATAACTTTGCTGAAAATGAAATAAATAAATTTAATTTAATACAACGTTAGACCAATCTAAAAAAATAAAAATGCCGATCATCATACTTTACGCCATGTAACGATTTATTAAAATTTGATAATTCTCAATTTTATGTGGGTCGGATTGAGCTTGTTTAATTAATATTAAAGTTTTTAGGTTACTATAATATTGATTTTTAAATAGTAAACTCATTATACATATTTTAATTTAATTTTTCTACTATTTTTAATTTAAAGTTCCAAAAAATAACTAGAATTCTACTATATAGAAAAAACATTGAAAAATTATTAAAAAATATTCTTAATTATATTTATTTTTATTATTTAATTTAATATTACTTGTCCATTGAATCAATTTTACTAGGATCCATTTATTAGTAATTGAAGTCGATCCATATATAAAAATAATAATTTTTTAACTGAACGTACCCGACCCAAATAATGCGGGTTGGATAGGGATCGCCCGTGGGTTAATTTGGGTTGCCATCTCTAATGAAATCCTTAATATTATGGTCTGAAATAAAAGTATTGAAAGTTCAAGGTCCTTATTGCTAAAAAAAAGGTTCAAGTATGAAAATACTTATTATTCAAGGGGTAAAATGAAATATATTTAAATTTGAAACAAAATTTACAAAAAGTATTTAAAAAAAGGCATAAAGCCAAGGCTGTGGACCGACAGAGATATATTCCTCGTTTTTCGTTGCCGCCTAGCCGCCATACCGGAACCGAATTCTCAATCTGAATTTGAATAATTTCTGTTATTTCATCATGGACCTCGAAGCAGGTGGAGCATAGACTTAGAGAGCTCATTTATTTGTAATTTGTTAGTCATTTTTCCTAATTAGAACCGGTGCGAGTCTCCGAGGAAATCTGCGGAGATTGTTGTAATTTTTTGGTTCTCTTCGGTTGAATTCGTTACTTTTCTGATCGTTTGTGTTGATGATGTTTCTGACATAGCAATAGCATTATGTAATCTTTTGTTTGATTTATTTGGCTTATTATTTTTCGTGTTTGTAGTGATCGAGTTCCTAGGTTGTGTTCCATTACTACAGCGGCTGCCTGGAACGTCTCTTAAGAAAATCGCTGAAGTTGTTTTCGTTAAGCGCTATGGTACGTCTTTAATGTTGAACCGTGATAACTGGTTATTTTCAATTTGGCTTAATTCAGACACGATTCATTGAGATTGCAATGGCTTTGCTACTTATTATTTCGCGATCAGATGATGCTAACCTCTGGTGCATTTGAAAGTATGTCGTTTCTGTCAGGCTACCGGAGGGTTTTCTTTTTGTACATTTGGTCTTATCTAGAGAAAACAAAACATTTATTTTTATTTCTTTGGCCAGGAATTTGATACTATATTGGACTCTAATTCCATAGAAGTCCATCTTAATAATAAATTTGGTTTTTTTTTCTCGTGTCTTTTACATAAATAAGAGAAATGAGCTGAGTTTTGGTCCTTTTCTGAATACTTTAATCAGATGCTGGGGAGTATGTTGTCCACGAGGGTAAACCAGGAGAAGGAATCTACTTCATATGGGAAGGGGAGGTAAGATGTTAGTGAGAAATGTGCAGGTCATGATATGATTTTGTTCAAATCTATTGGCCTTTTATTTTTCAGGCAGAAGTTCATGGTTCTATTAGTACTGATGAAGGAAATCGTCTTGAGTTCCAATTGAAGCGTTATGATTACTTTGGTAATGGTAAGTTGACCATTATTTTATGCGTCCGATAACCATTTTTGAATGAAAACTAGCATCAATTTTTGTTTAAAATTTATAATAGAAAACTTTATCTCTTCTGTATGATTTATTTTCACAAATGGAGTTGATAATTTATATTCTGTTTTGCTTCCTTTCATATTACTGAAGATATGATGGCAGGCTAATTGACTAGCAAATTTTATCTTCTGTGCTTATCTTCAAACTTCTACATGTATCGTGTTCAATAAGAAACTTATGACGATATTGATAAGTTTTCTACAGTGTGAGAATTCTTCATCTTAAATGTTTTGTAAAAGCCCAGCCGAAAATGCTTCCAAATGGTTTTATTTGTACAATCTTTTTTCAATGACAAAGAATTAACTGATTTTGTAGGAATGTCAACATCTGTTCAAGAGGCAGACGTAGTAGCTCTAACTGAGGTTGGTGCTGGAAGATTTTAATTCAGTTTTTTTCTTTGGCTTAGTTTTGTTGGTAAGGTTTACATTTGAATGATATTATGGGATGGATCAATTGTTACCAGATTCTTATGCTCTGCTTCTAAATTCTTATTGCAGCTTACTTGCTTGATCTTATCGCGCAAACAATATTCACTACTGCAGTCTAAATCAATATGGAATGCTGATAAAACACCAGAGACATGTTCACTTGTAGAGAAAATACTGCACTTGGACCCAATAGAAGTATGCTATTCTTTTCAACTAATATTTTGATCTCTTACAGATTTGTTAAAAAATAGTATCATGGCTACATTTCTATCAGCGAGTTGAGTATGTGCTTCTTTTATTGGTTAGAAGCTTTTTATTTATTTTTTCTTGCTCATGTAATACCTAAATCAATTGTCATTCTTCATTTAAAAGCAGTAGAAATCTAACGATTAATAAATTTATTGAGCTCAATGTGTTGATGTAATATAAATATGCAATGAACTGTTTTTTCACACGAGACAAGGTTAAATTAAATGAAGTAACTTTTTTTTCTGGAATGTATACAAAAAAACTTCCCTTCCATACAATAATCCTAGGACATACTTTCAGTATTTTTAAACAGCCTTGCGTAAGAACCAACACAGTTTAAGTTGGATGTTTTGTTCCACTGCCCACATCTAATTCTTTCGTCACATGGATAAAAAAAGAACATGAAATGTATTCAAGAGAATAAATGTACGATATTTAAAATGTTCCACAATCTAAATTTCCAAATTAGTTTTTATGTGAATACCTAAACTTTATGATAACTTATTTCTCTTTGTGCTGCAGGTGAATATTTTTCGAGGAATCACTTTACATGATGCTCCAAGGTTTGGAAAAGTTTTTGGAGGACAATTAGTTGGTCAGGCACGATAAAATCTCTTATCCTTGCATTTGTTTTCCCACTTTCTTATTTTTATCAACTCTCCTCAAATATCTAGAATTGAGTCAATTTTGGGTTGTTATTTGATCATGTATGCAAGATAAATATGACATTTGATATAAACTCAAGGGTTTGATTAGGACTTAATGATTGTTGTCGCTGTCATAAATTATTCTCACAATTATGATTCTAAGACAGGTAACTGTAATATTCTTTGGTGTTCTCAATACAGTATTAGGTTGGAGCTCACACAAATTTGTATGTAGAATCATTTCATATCACGTTGAACTAGGTGGAGGGTAGGGATCTATACTTATAAACAATGCATTTTTTTATTTTCCAAAACGGTGTGAGATTATATACTCACAACCGATATGGGCCGGACTCCTATACTAGGCTACTCCAGCTTTCACATGTCAAGTTGCCACGATCTCCTTCTCTTTGGGGCTCGATGTCCGTGTCGATCACACTCTGGTTGAACAGTCACTTTGATTTCATTTCTAGCGTCACACTGTATTGAGTCAAAATTTGCAAAAAAATATTTTTGAGATGAGCCCAATCAAGATATATTTGGTAAATATACCCCAGTGATACGAGCTACTCTATCTTTAGTGGGCTGTCCTAGCCTTGAGATGATGTTAAGAGTAGCGTCTTTTGAATAATAAATAGTTTCTTTGTCTATATGACGATTTAAGCCATGAATAATTTTAAAAGTGTTTTATTGATTTCGATTTTTTTAGATGGAGCAAAACAATTTGTAAAGTTCTTTTTCTTTTATTAGGTACTCTTTCCAGCTCTTATTTCTCATGATTGGGGACATTTCATTGTTCTTGATATGTTTAAGGCTCAAAAGTTTCCCATTGTTAAGTTTTGTGTACCCAGTGCTCCATTTAGCTTAAAATCTTTTATGTTTATGTAATATGCAGGCACTTGCAGCGGCATCCAAAACTCTGGACTGCCTTAAAGTTGTTCATAGTTTGCATGCATATTTTCTTCTTGTGGGGAATTTGGATAGTGAGTTTTTATTTGTTAGCTAAATTATGTACAATCAACATGAATTTGTAAAATTGCGTGAACATACACGTAATTTTGTATATACTATCTTGATTCTAGCTTTTTTAGCATTTAATTGTGTTTATAAGAATTCATTTTTTTTTGTTTTTATAAGATTTAGTATGATTTTGATCATACAAAAGCTCTCAATGTTCTATTTTGAAGCTGTAATTTTTTCAGTGTATATAATGTAGTTACAACATATTGTATGGATCTGCAGTTTACACTTCTGTTCTTTTGATCTTACACACTAGCATTACTAGTTGAATAGTTAATGCTTGAACATTAATGCACAAGTTTCCAGGCAACTGTGGTTGAGCTAGTATATAGATAGTTTTCATTGCCGATTCACAAATTTTACATCCTGCCCATCAGAAAAATTGGAACTTTTTATGCAGTTAGCAAGCTATGCTTAGTGCATTTCTAGTGTACTAATGAATGGCCCATCTTTCATTCTATGTTTTTTATGTGGAAACTCAAAGGATGATATAAATTTAGAGCTAGAAATGCAGTTTGCTATCTTTTATGCTCTAACTTGATGTAGTCTATATATTAGCTAGTGATTAAAATATTAAATATTTGTGTTTTAGTGGAAATAGTGTTTCTTGAACTGAGAACTAGAGTGAGTGAGTTATCATAGAGATATAATTACTTTCTTAAGAATAAAACATCCTTTATGATATACCTGGGCAGTGCCAATTATATATGAGGTGCACCGAGTAAGAGATGGAAAAAGCTTTGCTACACGAAGAGTAGATGCAATCCAAAAAGGAAATGTCATTTTCACACTGCTTGCTTCATTTCAAGTAACCATTCTTTTCCTCACATTGAACATTATTATCGATAATCTAGCAATGTAGGTTTTTAAGTGCATGTGGTAGTTTATTAGTGTATAGTAAATTAATTTCAACCATGCTTTCGCTACTTAAATCTCCTTTTCTGAAATTATTTTGTAGCAATGAATACTGTAAGTTAATATGTATGGAGATCACTTTTGGAAGATTAGAAAATAATGTTGAAAGTTATAATGACACAAAACTCTTAATCTTAATATGAACACACATTTTTTAGATCTTTCATCGTTATTAAAAATCTCATGAAGAAAATTTTAAATGGCAGAATACACTTCATGTTTAATGAATTGCTTGGGTACGTATGGTTTTTCTCTTGGATTTAATTACAAGTATATAACTTTTTTTGTATAAATTTCTGAGCAAATGCAATGGTACTCTTTTCTTTCAAATAGAATCAAAAAATGAAAAAAAAAATCATAGTAAAAGCAGAAGTAAGATGAGAAAAGAAAGATCTAGAAGAGTTTGTTGAAGGTCAAAATCCATCCTCTGTCTCTCATTCATAAACACAATAATATTGTTCCTTTTTCAGCAGTAGTTGCTATAGAATATGCTTTTTAGAACTTTTAGGAAGGCCGTGATTCACTCTATTGTTCTGGATTTTTTAAAAGAAAGAAGAAGAAAGCTTTGACCATCAGGCAGCAACGATGCCACTTGTACCTGCACCAGAATCGGTAACTAAAATGTAAAACTTACATATAATGTGAGTCTTGCTGGTTTTTTCTAATTAGAAATTGTTTATTGCAGCTTCTGTCAATGGAAGAGCTACGTGAAAGACGTCTTATGGATCCCCGCCTGCCTCGGTAAGAATCAAACACAATAAATTTAACAATTTACTCTTTCTTTTAGTTGCATTTTTAGTAGTTTCTTATTCTTCCATGATAGCAATTTGTATATATAATTCTCCTGAAAGCTTATTTATTTTCTCTTCATCTGACTTGTCTACATTATTAGTTGATAACTTCAAGAACTCTCGCTTGTTAGCTTCTTTTCGGTTGTGCCAGTATGCATGTGCACATTACGGTCTCAATTTAGAATTTGAATAATCTATTTGAAAATCCCACTTTCAAAAATAATTATATAAATTGATAACCATGAACTTGTGGATTGTTTGTTTGTCAACTGAAGACTTGATAATTTTTGGATGGTGTGAAACAATAACAAAGTGTCAATGTACTTGCCTCAAAAATATCATTATAACTGCGAAATTCATTATAATTGCATGTGGTATATTTATTTAACTATCTATAACCAATAGGGATCATTTTATTAGTTAATGAATAATACATAGAAGTGTAAGTTTAAAATGTGAAATAACAGTGTAAATGTATCTTTACCTTTAATCTTTTTTTTTTACTTCAAATTTTTAATAATTTTACGATTTATTAAAAATTTTATTTTATACATTCAAAAAATTATATTAAATCGTAAAATTATTGAAAATTTACGAAACTTTGTGGAGTATTGTATGACAATATTGTAAATTTGTGACTAAATTTTAAATTTTTTTTATTAACGTATGCAATTTTAACAGAATTTATTTATTTATGCATTCAAAAAATTATAATAAATTGTGTAATTGTCGTAAATTTACGAAACTTTGTGAAGTATTGTCTTCAAATATTTTGAATTTGTGATAAAATTTTCAAAAATTTTTATTGACGTTCATAATTTTAACTGAATTTATTGTTTATGCACTCAAAAAATTATAGAAAATCGTACAAATGTCGAAAAAATTTGAAACTTAGCATATTAGACTCCTTTATTGTTTTGAATGTGTGGTAAAAATTTCAAATCATTCCGATAAAATTTGCTTAACCAAATTAATTAAATCCAAAAAAATATTTCGAGCTTCTTTAGACGTCTAAGGAGTTCAATTTTTTTTAAAAAACTCAGGCTTTTTTTGGGCTATTTACCTAAAACTTGAGCCGAGATTGAGTTTTTACTCTTTTATTTACTTCAAAGTTATTGCTACGAAGAAGTTTTGCTTGAATATATATAAAAAATGTGAAAAGAATAAACTGATTCATTTCCAAAACAGGTCAGCTTAGATGCGCATTTTTACTTTCATGCAATATTACTGTTGCAATTAGCAGAATCGTTATATCCTTGAATATATATTTCATAATTTATGATTTAGTTTACAATATGTATATGGAAATTAAAAAAAAATGGATGAGATTCAATTATACAGTCAAATTGGTGAATTATCTTTGCATATCATATCTTGGCTTTTTAGTAAATGAAATTTTCTGGATACTGCAACAGTATCGTGGTTTTTCTTGCAAATATTTGTACTCAGCTCTAATCTCAGTTATTATTACAATGGTTAATGCAGGACTTACCGTAATAAGGTAGCGACCGCAACATTCATCCCTTGGCCAATAGAGATACGTTTTTGTGAACCTAATAATTGGACAAGTCATACAAAATCTCCACCCAGGTTAACATTGGTTCAACTTCCACTATTGCCCTTCTATTCTTCCTTACATACTTCACTTTTAATTTTCTAGTTCTTACACTTTGTTGTAAATGCAAGAATTTATGTTTCAGCTTAAGATACTGGTTTCGAGCAAGGGGAAAATTATCGGATGATCAAGCATTGCATAGGTAAGAAGCACTGAATGGTGATTTTTTACGCTGACTCAATGAGAAAAGCATGATATGATACATTTCAATGATTCATATCATTTTTCATCATCTCACCGAGCTATTTCATCGAGGACCCTAGACGTTACAAAGAAATGTTGCTTTTTTATGTTTTATATGCTGTGATTAAATGTAGTAACCCAACATGGTAATATCTATTATTTTGAAGCTAAATATTTCTCAAAAGGGAGCTTGGAAGATATATTTCTGTCAAACCTAGCGTCATCTATAACCATATAGATTGTCGCTAATTAATATTTATTTGAAATAATTTGCTCGGCTGAGGGAATATTTATTGCCGATATGTTATATTTAAATTGTCTGCTTGATCATGATCCATAAAAGTTGTGAATTCAATAAGAATCGACATGATTAGACTGTATAATCTATCTTAATTTTGTTCTTTACTTTTATTTACAGATGTGTAGTAGCATTTGCTTCAGACCTCATATTTCTTCAAGTAAGCTTGAACCCACACCGTTCAAAAACTTTGAAGACAAGTTCGATTAGTCTGGACCACTCGTAAGTACATCTTGTGTTATATATTTTTTTCTCGTGTTAATTTCTTTTGCCATATTATTCATTCTACATATTGCCATGTTTCCTCTAATTTATATTTTTTAAACATTCTTATTGGCGTGATAAATAATGATTTATGTGAATAATACAAAATTATAAAAAATAATTTTATTATCTTAATATGGCACCTTGATACCAATTAAATACAACAATGAGATCAAATTCTTGTTATGTAGACTTGTGAGATCATATTGAACTTATTTAGTAGTAGTTATGTCATAAATGATTATATGTACATACTAATTATGGATAAAATTGATTTTTTATCCAGAATGTGGTTCCACCGGTCTTTTAGAGCTGATGACTGGCTGCTTTACGAGGTGAATATGAGGTTCGATCGCGTTCTTTTTTTACAACAATTTTGTGCTAACTTTTCTCGGTTTTAGATTTTGAGTCCTATCGCTCACGAAGCTCGTGGTTTTGTTGCTGGCCGAATGTTTAATAGAAATGGGGAGGTACGAACTTGCCTTCCCTCCCTCTCTCTCTCCCTCTCTCTCAAACTGAGTTATAGAATGATGAATGACAGCTAGTTGTATCGTTGACACAAGAGGGACTACTAAGGAGGGCGAGAGAACCAAATGCAGCTCCGGTCTCAAAGTTATGAACTCAATACAATACCAAATGAAGCAATTTGAGACGCTAGTGCTCAACACAATTGTATAGTGAGTCTATATTTTGCTTATGAAATCTTTCATTTTAGCCTGATTTTATTGGATATGGACGAAACTTCTCATCCCTATTAAACGAGCATATCTTCCCTATGGAATTGGAGTTAAACCAGACCGGCATTGGCCGCATCGGGATTAATAAACGGCTGGTTTTGGCATTAATGAATAAAGGATTGTTACTTGGTTTCATACTTGCTTATTTGAAGTTTCGTTTGCAAGATTATAAGCATTTTGTTGGAAGGCAAATTCATGTTAGAATTACTTTTTTAATACACATTCTTATAATATATGGTGACATGTCATACTGTGATTGATATAATAAATAATTATTTATATATAATTTAACAAAATTTCTTTAATTATTGTAAGTTTGTACAGATCTCTATACTTTGATGCAGAAGCCGAACACATAAATGTCGACTTGCTTGGACCTTGATGAACAAGATCAATGTCTCAATAAAAAGATTGAGTTTTGTGTCTTTTTATTATATACTAATTTATGAAATATAATAATTTATTTTATAAAATATTGATGATGTAATAAAAAAATCATTAATTATTTATATATTAATATATTAATTATAATAAAAAATAAATTTAATATTATTCTTATTCATATGGTCAAAAACTAAGAAATTAAGTTTAATCTTTACTCTTAATCAAAATGCCAATGAGAAATTAAGAATTATTTTTTGATTATAATATTTTATTATATACATTAACTTATAAAATATAGTAATCTAATAATTAATTATTTATATTTATTAGATTACTATATTTTATAAGTTAATGTATATAATAAAATATTATAATCAAAAAATAACTTTTGCATTATTCTTATTCAATTAATATTATTCATGATAAAAAAGATAAAATCAGTAGAACTTAAACAACCACAGATCCAAACGACCTAAATATACATAAATAAACTTATTATATTTGCATTTTTTAGATTTTTTTTATTATTATGGAAATTGAAAATGGTATAAAAATGATTAAAGATCCATTGGTATTAAGGTTTAGAACAGAAAAGCAACAAATAGTTGAGGGTGAAAAAAGGGGAAAAGACTAATGCGCCCCCATAAAACTGCATCTTTCTAGTATTGCAGTTTCAGCAAAGAGAAAACTAGAGCTCAAGTGTCACAAAAGTATGCAAATAACAATCAAATAGAACTTCAAACTGACCCGACAAACTCGGAATCTATTTGCCAGCTAGAACCATGCCTCAAAATCTGGCATCTTCTTAGTGCCACAAAGTAATAAAATCATTTCAAGGTAAAATGCAATTCCTCATAGACCAAATTCTCCATTAATACCCAATTATTAGAGTCTGCACCTAGTACATAAACTAGATTTCGCCTGCAATGGATGGCTCCACCAACCTGAAAGAATACAAGTATAGATCAGTACGTTAAGCTACATGAAATAGTAATGGAGAAACAAGCATAACAAAGGCCAAAGCTCAAATTTTCAACAAAATCATATGTACTAATTATACTTTTGAATACAAATATAATATGTTATATCAAGGTAGTATGTTATGGCCCTCCCCACACTGCACTTTATTCGAGAACGTTTCACTCGGGCTTTTAGACCTCAACTCGGCAACATGATTCAGTTCTTAATAATTTCACCATAGAAGGATTCGAACCCTGCACTTGTATCTCGGGGGTACAAGTCTTTTAATCATGTGTGCCACTGACTTGGGAAAGGGGAAGATGCCTAAAGGCCCGAGTGAAACGCTCCCGAATAAAGTTCAGTGTGAGGAGGGTCGTAATATAGTATTACTTTGAATACAAGAATAAATGATAAAGAATTCAAATCAGGTTTGGAGAAGAGATCACATCATCGAAAACCCGACAAGTCTAATGTTTACCAATTGTTTATGAATGAGAAAAACAATCTTACATGTGTTCTGTAACTATCTGCTTCGTGAAGTTGGAGAAATAGGGTCACATCCATTGGTTTTAAGAGGGTGTTGACACCAACTGTGTGAGTTGTACAGAAATGGTAACCTTATAAATAATCCGAAGGATTTTAACTAGACTCGTTGGATATGATTTTAGAATTTAGTAACAAGCTAACTAGAGAACAAGTCAGCTGATGTGGTGTGTATGAATGCTCAGGAAAGAAAAGTGTGCAATATGTTCTACTGCTATCCTATGTTGTGAAATTCATATAGTTTGTGGAGAAGTTCAAATCATAATCTCATCTATCAAACCAGTAAAACAAAATCTTAGCTAGCCTTTCTCAACCAACGAAAAAAATAGAAAAAAAACCAGGCAAGTGATAACAGACAAGTTACTACCTTCCATTCATATACCATAAGCGTGATATTAACCACAGGTCAACGGCAGTAGATAGCTTGGTCAATATGTGGTGGGATTTGCTTTATTTCAGTGCCAAGTTCTTGCTCGATCCTGTACCTGAAGAAAAAAATATATTTTTTGGACCGACGGAATTATCTACAACCGGACACAAATAAAATTGCATCATTTGACACATCTATCAATGCATTCCTAATTCAGATCATTCACACACGGTCCTGGGAAGTATCAATGTGTATCAAATTAAGTCTATATAAGTTATTCAACTCCATGTAAAGTATTTTTTTTTTGGAATATTTAACCATTTTTCTATATGGTATAGCTAAGTATGAGCTCCGGTCAACTCATAATCCGAGCAGCCATTGCCGATAACAAATATCGAATGAGACGAAGAAATGGGATAAAAATAACAATTTGATGTGTATCCCAGTTAATGCAATTCCTAATTTAGAATATTCTCAATCAGGCTAAGAAATATTTTGCTGATGTAATTAGCATTAATTAGGATACCCTCTCTACCATATTCTTAAATCAAGTATGCGAATCTGTACCCTAAATGAAACATTGTATATTTTCACATCTTCCAACAATATCATACTTAAAAATTTCTACCAGAAAAAGTAAAAATAAAAAACACGTTATAGTTTAAAACAGCAGTCAAAATAGCTTTTAAGCTAAAAGAAATACATACAAGTTGAAGCGATCCTCATATGTAATCAAATTCACAGCTAAACCAAGATGTCCGAACCTTCCAGATCGACCAACCTGAAAGTTGAAGTTAATGCTTAAAAAGATGACAAACAAATCTTCTAGGAGAAATCAGTATCAAAATAAGGTAGAATATGTCTTTATACCCTGTGCAGATATGTTTCTGAGTTCCTGGGAAAATCAAAGTTAATAACGACATTTACAGCTTGAATGTCTATCCCTCTTGTAAAAAGATCTGCCTCAAACAAGTTGAATGGGTTGTTACAGATATTACTGTTATGATAGCTAAGAAAATCTTCATAAGCACAGCATAACTGAATTACTGGCAACATTGACAATGTTTTATTAAAAATAATCATGATGTCCAGCCATGATGCATACTAAGCTAATAGAAGTAGAATAGTATCGCACCCGTACAAACAAGATTACGACATGCCCCATTTCGAAAGTCATGAAATACTCTGTTGCGATGGTCTTGCAACATCTTTGCATGAATGTAGAAACAAGAATAACCAAGTTCTGTAATCTTCTTAGCCAACAACTCTACCCGATTCACCGAGTTGCAAAAGATGATTGACTGGTTAATTTGCAGCTGAGAAAATACTCAGAAAAATTAAAGAAAGATCACGAGGATTAAAAACTAAACTACTTTTTTGGATTATACCTTGGAGAACAGTGTATTAAGACAGTGAACTTTCTGTCTTTCTTCAACAAAAGCATAGAATTGTGTAATACCCTTTAGAGTAAGCTCATCCATAAGGTTAATTACATATGGCTTCCGAAGAAATCTATCCTTGAAGTCCTTGACTGTGACAGGAAATGTGGCTGAAAACATCAAAATTTGCCTATTTCGAGGCAAAAATCGTATTAAATGCTCCACTGAAGGTTGGAACTCTGGTGACAGAAGCTTGTCAGCCTAAAGAACATTAAACAACTAGGACTCAGATGTCAACCGTTCTAAAAACAGATTAATAGTCTGATAAAGAAAATGTAGGCCCCAATCATTGGAAATTAACATGATAATACACATTCAACTATATTGAAGTTTTCTTAGAATCAAAAGGGAGAGGTGAGGCATATAAAAACAGGTAAGCCACAGATTTGCATACTTAGCTCTTGCACATTAACTGAAAAAATAATAGTAACAAAAAAACTATAGCTATACCTAAAACAAGAGAAAAGAAGCTTCTAATATGTAGACATCAAGTGAATTCAAAGTATTTCATGAATAATTCTTGCTATACAATTCTTCAGATAAGAGTAAAACAGATTGTTAGAGCTAACAAAGGCAGTCTAACAAATTTCTGTACATGTGATTTAAACTGGATGAAATATGTAAGTACCTCATCCATAATAAGCATAGAACAGTCTTTCAACACACATACACCTTTTTTCGCAAGGTCTAATATCCGTCCTGGAGTTCCAACAAGTAAATGAACAGGCTGGTATAATCTCATGATATCATCCTTCAAACTTGTACCGCCTGTTGTCACCATGACTTGAATTTGCAAATGCTTCCCAAGCTCCTTGCACACTTGTGAGGTTTGCAGCGCCAGCTCTCTAGTGGGAACAAGAATAACCACTGCACGAAATCCACGTGTCAAAAAAAGAACAAAGAAAAAGAATCACATCTGATGGAAAATATGCTTCCATCAACACAGTTGATTATTATGAACTACCATAATCTCATTCAACAGCTTAACAAGAACTCACTATGTCATCCATTGGATGTGGCACAAGTACCACCAGAAATATTTTTATCTTATATTAGGAGCACCACAACAATCTCCCAAAAATTATCCTTTCAAATTTAACTGCATTGAAGCATGAAGATTTTTCCAACACTACAGAAAGGATAATAATTGAGATCTCGATTGATTATCACTAGTGAAACAACACATTAGTGATCATCAAATGGTTAAATTCATGTCATTGAGCTTCAAAAGTTGTGAAATAGGAATCATAGCTTCAAACCTTGAATAACATTGTTATCTTGATCAATTTTTTCCAACGCAGGAATACAGAATGCTGCAGTCTTTCCAGTACCATTCTTAGCTCGGGCTAAAATATCACTCCCTGTTAAAGCAATTGGAATACTTTCTTCCTGAATTGGAGAAGGTCTTTCAAAGCCTTTCTCATAAATTCCCATAAGAAGTTCGCGTTTCAAAAAATAGTCCTCAAATTCATTTCCTTTGGTAGCAGTAACATCCTGAAAAAATAAAATTCAGCCTTTTTACAAAACTTATTATGGTGGTGTCATCCTCATCCGTAAAGTTATTTTGTTAAAATCCAAGATGTCCAATTGTTAATAAAATACATAGTAAGAGTTTCAATTTATTAATATAATGAACAGCATTCAGTTTCACGTGCACCTAATATTAACAACCAAGAAATGGAAAAGTAGGAGACCAAAAGATAAACATACTTCAAGGAGGAAGAGTAAACACCCAAAGGATAATAGGAAGGATAGATGAAAGAAGAGAAAAGGAAACATTGGGTGGACCAGGTAAAGAAGAAGTACTTAAGTGGAAAGGCGTAGTCTCCAAACTGTGCCGTTACTGGGACATGCTTAGTTCCAGCGTATGAATATACACCATCAAAACATGTTCATTCGTGCAGTACATCTGCCTAAGACAATTGTATAACCCTTACATTGCCATTTTTTGTATGTCCATCCTTCCTCAACATCTTTTTCTTTCCTAAGAGCAAAAATCCCTAAGTAAACATCGGAATGGAAGTTGGTCATCGCCATCTCAATTTTACATTTCACACAACCGCCTTGCAAAATTTGAAATTGGTTTAAATGTTCCATAAATTTATTTATGGAAATGTATGTTATCAGACATTACATTACACTTCAACGAAGAATTACCTAAAGAATGAATTAAGTACATCATAACAGGTATTATTTCTGAGTGTATCGCAGGATATGTTGTAATGCAGACTGCATTTGACTCAAAAATTGCAAAAACATCCGTACCTCGGTTCTGTAGCGTGTATCAGCAGGTGGAATCTTAAGCCCTGCCTTCCAATCTTGTAAACTAAAAGGAAAAAAATAGAAATAATTTAATCTAAGATCCTAGTCACAAGAAACAAATCATCAAATCAAACCATTGAAACTTGTAAAAGAGCTATGAATCACTCTAATTTTCTTACAAACAAGAACTTGCACAAACTAGTTACCATCAGAAGAACAAAAATAAATAAAACCCTCTGACAAAGAGAAAACTACCCACGATAAAGTAATAGGGAAATAAACCTCAGCTACCCAAAAATGAATTGGCAACAAAATGAGCCATTACGTGTTAGCCTTTTCTAATGCCACCCAAGTTGAATAAAAGCAAAATCCTACAAAGAATATCCAATAGTCTCAAGCATAGGATTGGAACAAGCATAGTTTCAACAGCCCGAGATGAGTCAAAGAATCCTTTCATTCCATCTAGAACAACTATTATATGAAGAAGATAACTAAATGAAGGAACCTCGAATCAACAGGTTCGAACTGCACAGTCTTCTCGACCTCATCAATGCTGGAATCAGCAACACCTGCACTACCACCACCCAACTGAGCCCTTCTAAGCCACTGCTGCTGCTGCTGCTGCTGCTGCTGCTGCTGCTGCTGCTGCTGCAGAGGCTGTTGCTGGTTCTGCATCAAAGTCCTCTGCACATACTGCTGAGGCGCCCTAGACTGAAAGGCAGGGTTAACACTTCCGCCTCGACCAGCGCCAATCCCCGGTGGATACCTCGGCCTGTTATTCATCACTTCTAACAACAATAAGAAGCTCAGAACCTAACCAAGTCCAAAAAATCAAGGAACCTAGGTTTCCGGTGGGGGAACGATTTCTGGAGCTTAATCACAGGAATTTCGAATTAGTTTCTCTAATTGTAACAAATCTATGGAAGCAAAGAAAAATCCTATCAATCAGGAAGTCAGTGTTACAAACTAAAAGCTAGGAATAACATTCTCAAAATGGATGAAGCTGCGAAGAATTATATAACAAGATGGATTTGTACAGTTCTACAGCTAGTGAAGGGGATTGCATAGAAAGACTTGGATTTTACATAGATGCGAAGAGAGATAAAGTAGAGTGAGAGAGATTTAGGGTCTTGTTTTTTCTGGCTTCGGCGAAAATGAAGAACAGCAGCAGCAGAGGGTTCGCTTTCGTTTACTTGGAAGTCTTTTCTGCAGATGAGAAATTTCGCTAAAAAGTTGTAGAGTGCAGAACTGCCCCTCAATGTATCAATAATTACAATATAGCCATCCGTTTTGGATCATTAAATAGTATAATTCGCATAATTCGTATATGTAGTCTCGTAGTGGAACAACTTGGTGCAGTTTGGCTTCGTCAGTCAAAATGATTTTTTTATTTTTTAAATAAGAAATCAGATTGAAACAAACTGAAATCAATCCATATTTTATAATTTTGATATCGATTCTGATTCAATTTGAAATTGGTCTGGGCCGTGACTACCCTTTAGATTGGGGTCAAATGAGCCGGTCAACTGGAGACGCCACGCATCAGAGCTCCTGATCTGAACATAAGATTAGTCTGAACTCAAATTGGTAAATTGCATCATGGTTGTCTGCATAGGTGTACATTAACCATTTAAAAAAATCGCCGGGACCGCCACTTGCCGATCGCCGGAGAATTTACAGCTGAAAAGAAACTCAGCGCTCCATATTTCTATTTCTATATTCCGATCTCTTTACCGACTTCATCCCGGCGAATCGACACGTCTCCGATTACGTGTCTACTCCTTTCATTCCTTTCTCTTCTATAAACCCCTCAATTCTCTCACCTCTCTCCCCCAAACCCTCTCTCTCTCTCTACATACCCATCTGAAAGTGTTTTGGATTTTCTCTCTCTAGCTTGAAATGGCGCAAATGGTAGAGAAGGCGAAGAATTGCGTGACGGGAATGGTGGGAAACGTGGAAAAGCCCAAGGCCGCCATTAAAGACGTCGACTTTAAGCGTTTGACGAAGGAGTCTGTGGAGTATCTGGCCGTCGTCGGCGTCGACAACCCCTACAGCCACGACATTCCGATATGCCAGATCTCGTACACTCTCAAAAGCGCCAACAGGTGACGTCATCATCTTCTCCTCGTCTTCTTTTGTAGGAACGAAATCGGTTCGGTTCGGTTCAATTTTATGTATAACCGATGTTGGTGTGGTATTGGATAAAACAAAAACCAAACCGGACCGATGACATCCTCGGCTTTTTGGTTCGGTTTTCATTTGGTGCTTGGTTCTCTCGACTTGGTGTTCAGTTCTGTTTCAATTGACTTCGTTTATTTCTCGTTATTACTTGACAATATATAAAAAATATTATAGTTTTAATATACAAAACTAATGACTTCAATTCCAATATTTTGTATTAGGGTAAGTTTTACTCTGTTTTTCAACTTATAACCAAAAACAAACCAAACCTATTCAATTTTAATCGATTTAGTGTGTTTCGAGTCACTGAAATCGAACTAAATCAGACAATAAAATTCGATTTGAGTGAGATTCTGGATGATCAGGGTTATTGCTTCGGGGACTATACCGGACCCGGGATCCATAAAGGGCAAAGAAACGACGCCGTTGAATGTGCCACTGAAGGTGGCACACGGTTTGCTTGTGAGCCTGGCCAAAGACGTCGGGGCTGACTGGGATATCGACTATGAGTTGGAGCTGGGGCTGACCGTTGATCTTCCGATGATCGGAGATTTCACCATTCCTATGTCCAAGAAGGGAGAGCTGAAGCTTCCCACCATGTCCGATATCTTCTGAGTCTGTAATTTTATCAACTTAAAATAATTAAAATAAAATGAAATACAAGGGCTTCCTTTGCATAATCATAACAATTATGGAGTTTCATTTATCATTTTCAAATATTAGTTGGTCTAATAAATATAATAAAAAATATTATTTAATTTTAATGTTTGACATCTTCATACTTACAATAAATATATAACAAATAAATAATCTTAACATTATTATCTCTATGATTAATGTTATATTTATCTTTTTAGTATACTTTCATATCATGCATTCTGACATATGAATCAATGATTGATGTAATAAATATTATAAATAATTATTTTTATTTTAATGTATTAACTGTATTTTAATTCGATCAATCACAACTTAACACGTCAGAAGATACGCTAAGAGAATACGGTAAAAAAAATAAATCTAGCATTATGATCTCACTAATTCACTAGTGATAGTGAATTGTGTCAACCCAGTGAGAACATAGTGTCATGGTTAAATTTATTCCAAGATGCATAATCAAAAAGTTTGAAAGATCAAAAATTTGATGTTTTTTATTTGTAGAATTCTCTTTCTTACTCAATA
Organism: Begonia fuchsioides; assembly: GCA_003255005.1. NCBI lineage: Eukaryota > Viridiplantae > Streptophyta > Magnoliopsida > Cucurbitales > Begoniaceae > Begonia > Begonia fuchsioides. Next base: position 310,877 of record QAOC01013945.1, read on the forward strand.
TTACGTGTTTTAGGAGTTGTGAAGTTGCAGGTTCACGAATTGGAATCGTGTTCTTGTATTATTGGCTCTCAATTCAGTCAACGACATTTGAAAATCATTCCTCCATTAATGGCTTTGCATTTGCAGGCTCAGAACCTATGGCTTTCATAATTGAATTCAATGAGTATGTTTAGAGATCTCTGAGTATAAAGTTTTGAGTCTTGTTAGTTGGTAACTATACGGTTGCAAAACTTGTTTTAAATTAAAGAGAGACAGAAAAGGAAGAAACCTGAGTTCTAGATTTGAAACATTAGTAGATTGCTGCTCAAACTTGTAGCAACAGTTCCGAGATGATCCAATGCATTACCGATGCTCGTACAGCATAGTTGTTGATGTTAGCTTGTACCAAGCTGAACGTTGCATGGACGGGGATGAGATTATGATCCAAATCATCATTTAATCACTATGTTGTTTGCTGTTGTATCGGCATTTAGCTTTCCTGCAAGATTTGCATTTGGAGACTATAATCAGTGAAGCCATATGATGATGACGATGCAAAGACAACCAAATAAACTTGGCCAAGTTTAATGTCTCTGTGTTGGCAAAGCTGATATGAATGATTGAATCAAATTAACTGAAAATTAGAGAATATAGCAGTAAACATAGAGGGCATGATGTGCAATGGATCTCGAGTTTGGATGACTCGATGATACACGACACGTCTTGATCGGGTACAATTGGGCCGGGTACCTCGTCGGGTGTGGCCGTGTCCTCGGGTGGGCTCACGGACTCATCCTCGCTTACTATCTCCTCGGTGCCTTCGAGGATTGTCATCACCCTCCGATTAGGGCATTGTGCTGCTATGTGGCCTCGGCCCAAACACTTAAAACATCGGATCTCTCGGGTCCGAGATCCTTCACTACCCGCCTCTTGGGCTTTGATGGGCACGCTCGGCTTAGGGGCCCAAGGTGCGACCGGAGCCAGATTCGGGTGCGTGGGAGCCGGGCGGTAAGGCGCTGGCGCGTGCGGGATCGGTCTTGTGTCTGCCACCTTGCTCTTCCGTTTGACTTGTCTTTCGACTCTTAGAGTCATTTGAATAAGAGAGTCAAAGGAATCATGGGGCTGTAATTCCACAATATCTTCAATGTCACGTTGGAGTCCTCTAATGAACCGAGCTATTAAGTGTTCTTGCGGCTCATCGAATTCGGATGGTCTCGAATTCGGTGAGGTACTCTTCAACCGATTTTCCCCCTTGCTTTAGCCCTTGAAGTTTCAAAAATAGTTCTTGCCGATAGTAATTGGGCAAAAACCGTGTGCGCATGTGGGCCTTCAAAGTGTCCCATGTCGAGACTTCGGGTTGTCTATCTTTCTGGAGTTGCGCTCGATGGCAATTCCACCAAAGAATAGCGTATCCCGTAAATTTCAATGACGCTAATTGGACCTTGAGTTTTTCGGAGTAATCGTAAAGGTTGAAAATTGCATCTACCTTTTCAACCCACTCAAGATATGCGTCACCGTTTGCGGTACCGCTAAAGGATGGGATGTTTACCTTCGGGAGTCGTCGTTCATCCTCTCGATCCGCATGATGGTCCGCGTAGAATTCGTCATCGTATTCGTTCGAGTCATGTCGATTGCCTCGGCGATTCCCGGCACCGGGTCTTCGGACCGGTCGTGGTGCGAGCGGTGGTGGCACTTGTTGGTTGGTCAATGCGTCCAACTGTTGTAGAACAGCTTGCATCATCCGTTCATTCGCCGCCATTCGTTCGTTCATTTGCTGATTTTGATCCGCCACTTGATCCTGGATGCTAGGGTGGTGTTCGGGTGGACCGGAGTGTAGCGTTTGATCGCTCGTGGTGGCGTTGTCGCGGGCGGGTCCGTGAACGGCTCCGCTTCGTGTCATCATGCGCAAGTTTTTTTTTTATTTTTACGTGTAAAAATCGAGACTCGATGCTGCAAATAGGAACTTTTGCTCTGATACCAATTGATGTGCAATGAATCTCGAGTTTGGATGACTCGATGATACACGACACGTCTTGATCGGGATGGCACGACTATGAGTGTCTTCTCGGGTAAGGTTGATACCGGTACACGAAATTGTGTATCGGCGAAGGTAATGGTATGGTGGAGGAGGTTTGAAAGCTCGGGAATGGTATGGTTTTTTATGGAGGATCGAAGATGGAGGGGAGATGGAGTAATTCGGATACTCGAGCAATCGAAGTATCAGAATCAATAGACCTCGCGTGCACTCGGATGTGACTCACCGATCGTACACGCAAGGGTTGTCGAAGCTTGGCCGGATATGACTCACCGGAGAAGGAAATCGACGATGAGAGCTTCTTCTGAAAAGGTTGAAGGTGTGTAAACACAATTTTGATTTAAAAATTCTCTAAGTAACAAGTAGGTCTAATGTTCTTTAAGTAGACAAAAACTAAAACGAAAATTTAGAGAACTAGTAATCTCAAGCCATTGGATTAATTGGACGTCTAGGATGATTTGGCACGGAGATCCCAGAGGTGCGTCGTGGTTCGGGTGCGCTGCGCTGGTGGGTGCGCTGTCGGGTGCGCTCGGCCGTGGCAATGTATCTCCGAGATTTATGGGATTCTGTGCGTGCGAATCTGTCAAAATCTTATTGGTTGTTATTTTCCAGCTAAGTGGTCTTGTCCATGAAGATTTGACACAGGCGAAATTGAAGGATGCATTGGGCTTCCTTGAGTGTTGCATGGCCCCCGGTCTCGGCTGGGTCTTGGGCTAATAATTTATCCTCTTGATGTTTAGGCTTGATCTTCTTCGTTCTCTAAGTCTCTATTTGCTGAAGGGAAATGTGGCGCTCAGCCACTTATTGAAGATGGCCGAGACCCTAATGGGTCTCGGCGTGGGCCGAGTTACTTGGCCCGGTAGGTCCGATGGTGGTGCGCGCCGTGGTCTTGTGTCCGGCGTCATGGGCCGCAATGTCCGGCCCGACGTGTGCGGTCAAGGTGAACGTCGTGGTCGTGCGTCCAGCGTCATGGGCCGCCATGTCCGGCCCGGCGTGTGCGGTCAAGGTGAACGCCGTGGTCGTGCGTCCAGCGTCATGTCCGGCCCGACGTGTGCGGTCAAGGTGATCGCCGTGATGTCTGGCCTAGTGTGTCCGGCCTTGGTCGTGTCCAGCCATGTGATGGATGTCTTTAGCTTTTCTTGGTCGCTTTCCGTGGGTAACTCTGAGGTTACTTTTCCTACAAAATGAACAACTAAGTTAGCATAAAATTCTCGGCCAAATGGAGTTGAGTCCCATTGTACACCAGGGCAAACCATAATGGAGTCATAAAAAATGGCGTCTTCATCACCGTCTTCATCCCCTTTTCGCCTCCTCTGTATCTTCTTCTTCCAAAGCAGAGTTTCCGGGCCACTAGCACTTCATAGTTCATACCATGAACTGTAAGCATTTCAAGGGAAAGAGATCAATAGACTCACAAACTGCAAGAGTATTTTTCAGACATTGCCAAGAACACGTGTAGAACCAGCTAGAGAATAATGACAGCATCTGCAATTTTTTCATTGCCTTCTTCCTATTCAGGGAGTTCAATAAAGTTGAACATCTGTCGTTTCCATTGCAAAAAATCAAATGAAGTTTTTACTATTTCAGGCTTCTTTTTCCATCGCTTTCCTGGAACAGCTGGAGAGTTCCAGCCATTCCAAACTGGCCCTGCAACCATATTAAGAAGGTTTATTTTTATAGTTTCCCTTCCAGCCATTTCTTTCCTTCTCCGGCATCGAGATTTTATAATTCAGAAACCTCTCCTGATTTTCCTTTTTCAGGAGATTGCTCTGGCGATTATCTCCGCCGTGATGTGTCTCTTTCTTGGCCGGAATCAAAATCCTTGTCTTATCCATCTTCGTTCTTCGACATAGGCCGTGGATGATGAATAACGGAGGGGGTGGCGGTTCCGAGAGGCAGAAAACGGCGGAATATGTGCTCGAAATCAACCTCATCTCTGCCCAAGGTCTCAAGGTCCCTTCGTCTAAATTTCGGCCGGTGCAGACATATGCGTTGGCCTGGGTTCACTCGTCGATGAAGCTTCGAACCAGAATCGACAGCTTAGGTGCCGGAGATCCTACCTGGAATGACAAATTCCTTTTCCGAGTCACTCCTGAGTTTCTCTCCTGTGAAACCTCCGCCGTTTCAGTCGAGATTTACGCCGTCAGTTGCATCCGCGACAAGCTCGTCGGAACTGTTCGTTTCCTCGTCGGGAACGTCATTACGTTTGGCTCTGGCTTCGGCACTCCGGCTTTCACCGCCGTCCAAGTCCGGCGACATTCCGGAAGGTTTCACGGCGTGTTGAACATCGCAGCTACTGTGATCGACGCCTCGGATTTCACCTCACTGAACGGAATCTCGGCGATGGGGGACAGTGTACGTCATCGTCGCCGGAAATCGAAGATTGCCGGAGATAAATTCCTGTTCGACGGAGACGTAGCGGAGTACTCCGATGGCGGCGAATCATCCATTTCGTCGTCTTCGACGCCATCGGCGGCGTTGAGGTCATGGAACGGCGCAAGAGATCTGACCGGAACCGGGACTAAATCACTAAGGCCGTATCGGAGCTCCGGATTCTTATGCGGGTTGGGGACGCAGAAAAAGATCCAGCTCTCTACTTCGCGTCGAAGCTTGCCGGTATTAAACGGGTCAGACGAGAGAGAAAGATAAACTACAGCGAGTGCAGGTAAATAACCGCAGACCCTCATTTATTGTTTTGTGAAGTCAATAGAAAGAACATGATCAACGATGGATGATTTTCCTTCATAATCTGCAGTACTTTATGATCGAACTGACCTTGATGGTGTGATTGGTAATTACTTCATATTCAAAGGGTACTTTGTGAGTAAAAAAGACTTAATTGTGGGCTTTATTTGGGTTTAACCCGGCCCATTAAGTAAAAAAAACCATGAGGTAAACCCTATTAATGGATCATCCATTTCCTTTTAAAACATCCTAGGCAACTCAAACGAATGGGCTTGTTTAGACTTAATCTCGATTCAACTACTTTTGATGTGACATGCAAATTATAATTAATTATTTATAATATTTATTTCACTGATCACAATTTGACACATCAGAAAATATATTAAGAAAGTTTATTAACTGACCCGATCTAGAACCGATATGACTATGGATTAAATACAATTCTCATGATGCCCATAACTAGGGGTGATACAGTTTTGATCTGGTCCAGTTAATTATCTTTCATATTCAAAAATATTAAAAATATATATTTTTATTATATATACATCGAGTTCTAGGTAAATTCAAACCATAATGCCGGTCCGGTTCTACCCATAACCTTCTAGGTAGAGAGAGACGCTTAGAGTGAGCGACAAAAAGAAAGCGAGGAGAGCAAACATGTTCATAGCGCAGCCGTGACGTTCCACCAGAGAGAGACGTTGAAAAGTTTTGGTTTTTGTCTATTTTAATGGCGGCCAAAATCCCGATGCAGATCAGGGTTTTGCAGCCAGTCCAGTCCAGACCCTCTCTCTCGTCTCCTCTTCGAGTTTTTGTCAGATTCACCCCTTCCAACGTCCAAGTTGAAGCCTCCATTGTTTCTTTCGCTTAACTCTCGTTTTCTCTCTCTGTGGAGATCTAAGGAAAATGGGGCTCTATTTTGTCGGCCATGGCGTTACTGGCGTTTTTCGAGGAAAATATTTGTGATTGTTCACGCTATAAATGAAGGCAGCTCTTCGTTCTGTGTTGTTTCAATGTGAGTAGTTTCTCTTCGCCTCATTTATTCCGCCTTTCGCCATTTCTAAAGCGGAGATTCTTCTGTGAATCTAACCCTACCCGTTTCGTCATTTTCGGTGAATGATGCGTTGAGCGAAGGTTTATTGGTTTCTTTTCTCGGGAGCAATTTTGCGTCTCCTTTCGTACCTTTTCATCCTCATGTATCTGCTTTTCCATTTGATCTTGTTTTGATCTTTATTCGGCCGAAAATCAAGCATTGCCCTCTCATTTTGTCAGTTTTTAACCTGCAACTTGATCTTAGGGTTCCTATATAATACATGTTTTTTTGTATTTAGTTTCTCTTAGATTCTTTAATGTTTCACATTATTATACGTTTTCGCTCTATTACATCGATTTGGCCGAGTGGTGTATGTTAAAAAACATTGTATATGGTGAAATTTCTTCATTTATCATCTCTGGGTTGAAACTTTTCAGGATACAATGTTCAATCCGTGTCAGATTTGTCAAAGTATTCCTAACCAACCTATACGATCATGCTTAGCTTTTACAAATTTGTTCACTATGTGCTATTTGTTTGTATCCTTCAAAACAAACACCAATGGAAGCTAAAGATGTAATTAGTGTGCATATGATTCATTTATCCAAACTATTGCTATGTTCATTCGAAGTCGTTTTATATTTTATTTTGTACTTACTTTGCTGTCTAATTTAACCTTTTTGTTTTGTTTTAGTTAATGCAACATGACATCTGATTTGCTTCTTGTATCAGTTTGTTACCATTCTTGATCATGGAAGAAGAAACTTCATGGATCGACAATTGCGTAGATGAGATGGCACGAGAGATCGAAGAAATCGATTCGTTCTCCAATTTTAGCGATGATGGCAACAAAGCAGCTGCTCCGATTTCTCTGGACTTGATTCTACCAAACGAGTTGTTGGAACGCATATTCGTATATCTCCCAATTGCAGGCATTTTCCGAGCTGGTTCTGTCTGCAAAAGATGGCACGGTATTGTTAGTTCAAGAATGTTTCTTTTGAACTTGTCCCACGGATTTTCCCAAAAGCCTTGGTATTTCATGTTCACTAGCGGCGATGAACCATCTGGCCACGCCTATGATCCAGTTCTTCGAAAATGGTATGCAATTGATCTTCCCTGCATCCACAAATCTAACTTTTTAATTGCTTCCTCTCGAGGCTTGATATGCTTCATGGATAATGATAGTAGAAATGATTTACATGTCTGTAATCCCATCACCAAGGCCTCAAAGAAACTTCCCGAGCCTCCCGGGTTAAAATTTTTTGACTATAGCGCTCTGGCGATCTCGGTCAACAGAGAATTGCATGGTTATAACGTTACAATAGTGAAATCAAAGCAAGTCCCGGATAATTTCTTGCAATTTGATATATCGATTCACATATATAATTCGGAATCTATGGTGTGGGTCACCTCTTTGGCTGATGTTTTGATTGGATGGAGAGGTGGAGATGAGAGTGTGATTTGTGATGGAGTTCTCTACTTCCTGATTTACTCGACAGGAAGCCTCGAAAATCGTCATGCCTTGGTCGGCTACGATCTCTCGAGCCGTTCTTCGCATGGACTGTTGAGGCAAAGCTTCATTCCCGTACCGTGTTCACTTACTTGTGGCCGTCTGATGAATCTCGGTGAACGGCTTGTGATGGTGGGAGGAATCGGAAAACCGGACCGGCCCGGAATTATCAAGGGGATCGGGATTTGGGTTCTGAAAGGGGAAGCTTGGGAAGAGATGGGGCGAATGCCTCAGAAGTACTTCCAAGGATTTGGGGAGTTTGATGATGTTTTTGACAGCAGTGGAACAGATAATCTTATCTACATTCAAAGCTATGGAGCCCCAGCTCTGCTTACCTTTGACACGATTCAAAAACAGTGGAGATGGTCCCATAAATGCCCGGTTTCGAAGAGGTTTACTCTTCAGTTGTTCACCGGCTTCTGCTTCGAACCCCGGCTTGAAATCGATCCTTGAAATTTGTAGTTCAAATCATCTAAACTCCTCTTCTCTATCTGGTTTTTGAGACTTGAAATTCTCATTTCTTGATCTTTCTGGGTTTGATGGCTTGTGTGCCTTGGTGGGTCATCGGCAGAGTTTGAATCCTAGTGGTGGCTGGGTGGCTGAGAGCCTTGCTGGTCGGATGACACGTGTAAAAGGTTAGCTTTGATGGTCGGAGTTTTGGTCACTTTTGAGACTTAGCTTGTTTGTTTGTAAAGTTGGATTAGAAACCCTTTTGAATGTTATTCTAAACCCACGTTTGTTCTTGCATTTACAATTAAAGAAAATGCTTCTTTCTTTTGATTACTTGCAATTTGAGTTGAGTTCATTTAGCTAGTCAAGATCGAATTTTTAGACCATTTCTAATGGTGAGACTCGGTAGAGAACCGGATCCGCGTTTTGGTCATGGTTTATAGGAGTTGAAAAGTGTGAAATTCGAGCTGAACCTGGGGCAAAAAAATTAACCCAAATCTGACTGAAATCCGATCCAAAATAAAAAAAATTATATCACCCAAGATTGAAATTGCGTCAGGACCCAGTTCAATTCTATACTCGATTCAAATATGATAAATTTAAACTCGATTCAAATATGATAAATTTATCACGGCTAATTGATAATTGATAATACGTGATAATCAAATTGACATATATCAATAAAATCAATGAGGAAGACAAATTTAAAATTATAATAAAATTAAATTTATCAATTGAGATGACTTGAGGTTTGAGATATTCAGGAGTCAGGACAATTACTTTTATAATTTATCTAGTAAATTAATATTTATTCTAAAATTTACTTATATTTTATTAACTTCGATTAAACTTGAACCGAACCGGAATCATGCCATCGAACCGGTTCGATTTGACATGTATTGGATATTAGAAAATCTTGAAACCCTTCAACCAAGCAGAAAATACTGGCCATTGAAGAGAGAGAGAGAGAGAGAGAGAGGCTATGTACTTAGATTTCGGGTCATGTTTGAAAACGTTACTTCTGTGACCAGGTCTAAGCAGACGATTGCTGTCGTGATCCATCCTAACTTGTGAGATTGACGACAGAATTAATCTCATTTATATGCTTTGTAATTATTATTTTATTTTATTTATTTTTTAAATTTAGTCTTCCTTTTTTCGGTGCTTGTGTTTGACCTTGGCCACAAAACTATGAGATTATCACGGAGCTCTCAAAGTCAAACAAGGCATCTTATGCAAGTCTTCCTTTGGTTCCTATGTCAAAGTCTTAATCTATGCTTAGCCGCCTCCTATACTATCGTTTGAGCAATTGAGACATATTGGTTTGGTTTGAATCGAATTGTCGATTTTGTTCGATTTTTGGATTTACCTAAAAAGGTTTAAAAATCCAAAACCAAACCGAACTGAATAGAAATGATGATTTGATTTGTTTTTTTTAAATGATTTACACTTCAAAACTGAGTTTTTGGTAAAAAAAAAATCAGAAAAAACCGAGCCCAAACGGAAAAAACCAAAGTGCAAACTAACAAAAAACCAATTGAAATTGAACCGAAACATGAGATTCTACTTTGTTTGGTTTTGGTTTTTTTGACATAAAATTGATTTGACTTCAGTTTCACTTCAAATCAAACTAAACCGATTGCACTCGACAACCTTCGACTATGCACACCATACTTTTTGTATCGAGTCTGGAGAGTGTAGAAAACAGATAATGCTATATTTATTTTCTTAATATATATTTTAGCTTATCTTTTGACGTATTGAATTCTGGTAGATGTAATTAATATAATTAATAATTATTTTAATTGTAATGTATTAAAAATATTTTAATTAGACCACTCAAAACTCGACACGTTAGAGAATAAGTTAAGAGAGTACGCTAAAAGGATAATATAATATTTATGTGAAAAAATTACCTATGAAATAACAAAATTTAGTTTTGGAATTCTAGACAACTAATTAGGTGAAATGACAATTTTGCCTCTACTATTTTTCAAAGCCACCTGACGTGGCTTCTCTGTCGTTATATAAAATGTAATTATTTTTAGCTTTAATTCCTCTACTCCTCTTCCTCTTCCTCTTCAACCCTACTTCTTGTCTCTGGTGTTCAAGAGATCGATCCGAGGATTTCGAATTCCCCCTCTGCGTTCTTGTCATCGGTTTATTGATTGATTGCTGCGAATTTTTGTTTTTTGTTCTTGATTGACGTTTCTTGGTGGAGGAGGGGTTTAAATTCGGATTCCTCTGAGCTGGACGTGATGGTGGATTCCGATGGCCTTCGCGGTGCTTCATCTTCTTCGTTAGATGCTAATTTTGGGTTTGCTTTCAATGATAGCAACTTCTCCGACCGATTGCTTCAGATCGAGATTGTCGGGGTTCCTGCTGAGCTTCGCGCCGATTCTGAGGGTTGTTCTAGCGTTGTTGATTGGGCGAAGTGCAAGAGAAGAAAAGATGGTGGGAAAAAAGATCAAGGTTTGCGATGACTTCATTTTGTTTTTTCTTTCATTTTTCGAAATCTTGTTGATTTTCAAGATTCTCCTTTTTGGGCTTAATCTCTGTCTGTGAACTGTATTTATTCTGGTGTAGATTAGGAAATTTAACGCATTGAAAGAATTAGGAAGGTTGCCTGTTCTTGTTCAATTATACGGAGAATTTTTATAGGCTGCTTCTCTGTTTATCTCCAAGTAATGATGAAGAGAAATTTCATGCAGTAACTTGTTTTGCGACTGTTTTGATGGAAGATTTGACGTTGAACCTTATTTACATTGGGTCAAGTGATTAGTACCATTAATGCAATTAAAACCATAAAAGGGGAAAGGATAACCAGCGGTCAGTAGATGGTGTACTATTTCTCCAATTTGTAACACTCGAATGAACGTTAAAAGTATAATCAGCAGTTCGTTCTCTTGCATGGACTACTATTTTCTATGGAAATCATCCAATATAGGCTACAATTTTTGGGACAACTACTTTGAATTTAGGAATGAGATTACCAAGTTAATCAATGTCTTGTTTTGATGTCTTTTATCAACTCGTAGTGTTTTGTGAAAACTGATGCACTGGATGCAAAATTTGGTGTTGTACTTAATTTTTTGTCTCATGTTATTTTGTCTATGCTATGTCTGCGTTATGGCGATAATTATATCCTTAAAAGTATGGTAGAGATGCATTATCTTGCGTGGTGCTTTTTTATTAGTGGCTGGATTTCCTTATTTTATGCTGATCTATAATGGTGTTCCATTTCAGATGGCCACGAGGAGCAAGAATATCATTGTAGCCATTCTGATGATGATGCCATTGCATGTGAAAATCCAGAGGAGGAAGGCATTGTGATGAATGAAAAATCTCTTCTCGGTAAGACAACGATTATAATTTTGTGCTTTGCTGCACAAGTTTTTGAGAAAATCATTTTTATTAGGTCCATGAAATCATTGTTAGAAACCTCTTCCACACTTGTCTCTTGTTGACTTGTTTATACATGATTTAGTTCTTCTCTGAATAAACTAGGTTCAGGTTTACATGAAGTTCTGATTTATTCTCTTGCTACTAAATGAACGGAATATATAAGTTGTTACCAAATGCAACTTTTCAATGTAGCCTTTAAATTTCAACATTTCTTTTATTTCTCATACAGGGGATGAAGCTGAAAATAACAATGACTCAAATTGGGATATGGATTGTGTAGCAATTTTAGAAACAAAAACCTTACACATCAGTTCTCCCATTCTGGCTGCCAAAAGCCCATTTTTCTACAAGGTAATAGTTCAATCATTTTGTATCACCTGATGTCTTTCTTCTATTGCTACATTGACTAAATCTTTTGTATGCTTTGTATCTCTTTCTTCTAGCTATTCTCTAATGGAATGAAAGAGTCAGAGCAGCGACAAGTGACATTGCAGATCTCTGCATCTGGTAAAAATGAATGTTTTTGAGTGAAAGATGGTCTAAAATGAGTGTTTTGAACCAAGAAAGAGTAAAATGAATTTTTTTTCGTATTATACAGAAGAGCCGGCCCTGATGGAGTTACTCAATTTTATGTACAGTAACGTGCTTTCTGTGAACACAGCTCCTGCATTGCTAGATGTTCTAATGACTGCTGATAAATTTGAGGTGGCTTCGTGTATGAGGTATTGCAGTCAATTGCTTAGGACTTTGCCTATGACACCAGAGTCTGCATTGCTTTATTTGGAGCTTCCCTCTAGCATTTTAATGGCCGAAGCTGTCCAACCATTAACGGATACAGCTAAGAAATACCTTGCTTCTCAATACAAGGACATGTCCAAGTAAGTTTCTCCTACAAGAAGTTGATTTCAATTTTCTATTTCTGTCCTTTCTGTATCACCACAATCTATTGGCGAATGAATCTACATGTATTTTCTAAACTGACTACATGAATCTTGTCTAGAATGTGGAATCTGAAATATTAATTTGGTTTTTCTTTGATCAAATTGTTAGGATTCAAAGAATCCTATTGATTATTCAATCACAAAACGAACGTACACGAGAGACTTCAAGGACTCTGAAACATCCACATACGACACTTTCACAATTCTCCAATTCCCCTTTATCTCTCTCTATCTCTATTAATACTATCCTATATTGGTAACTTCTCTCAAGTATTATAAACTGTCCTAACTTTTATTAACCTCCCTTAACTTCTGATAACTACCCACTAATTACAATATAGTCCCTAATACTAATCTTTACCAACAAATTGAAAAACCTTAATTAATTTTAAGGACACAACTTTCATTTGAGAAACCAAATTATTACTACCTTGAAATTACTATGGCATTCTTTCTCAGCCAGTTCTGCTCATTTATCTAGATTTCAAGATGAAGTTATGACATTACCCCTTGCCGGAATAGAAGCAATACTATCCAGTGACGATCTTCAAGTTGCATCGGAGGATGCCGTTTATGACTTTGTCATGAAGTGGGCCAGGGCTCAGTATCCAAAGCTCGAGGTGCGAAGAGAAATCCTGGGAAATCGCCTTTCACGGTGCATTCGATTCCCATTTTTAACCTGTCGAAAGCTTAAGAAAGTCCTTACGTGCAATGACTTCGACCATGATGTGGCGTCCAAGCTCGTGATTGATGCCATATTTTTCAAAGCCGAATCCCCGCACCGGCAGCGAATACTTGCTGGAGAGGAGTTGTCTTCCTCGAACCGGCGCTTTGTGGAGAGGGCCTACAAGTATCGCCCGGTGAAGATCGTGGAATTTGAACTGCCACATCAGCAATGTGTCGTTTACCTGGACCTGAAACGGGAAGAATGCGAAAGTTTATTCCCTTCTGGTCGGGTTTACTCGCAGGCATTTCACTTGGGTGGACAAGGATTCTTCTTATCAGCACATTGCAATATGGACCAGCAAAGCTCATTCCACTGTTTCGGGCTGTTCTTGGGGATGCAAGAGAAAGGGTCTGTGAGTTTTGCTGTGGAATATGACTTTGCAGCTCGATCGAAACCGAACGGAGAATTTGTCGGCAAGTACAAAGGAAACTACACCTTCACAGGCGGAAAGGCGGTTGGATATCGAAACTTATTCGCGATTCCGTGGAATTCTTTCGTCGCTGAGGACAGTCTGTACTTCATTAATGGAGTCCTTCATCTCAGGGCCGAGCTTACTATCAAGCAATGATTGTTCGTACCTTCGATTACAAGACATGATTAATTGACGCTCATAGGTATGTCTAACCTTCTCAAACTAAAGAACACAAAATGTGATTGCACTTGTTATCAATGATTCTGATTGAGGAGGCTTGGAGATGTCTTGTTTTTGTTCATATTTAGTTTGGGCAGTTTTTCTCTTTTTCCCACTTCATGAAGTTGTTTCCAATTTCTGTTTTTTGTTTTCAATATTTAGCTTGTAGTTTTACAAGTCTAGTTGGATCTGAAAGAAATTGATTCATATATTTGCCAATGTCAGAGTTTTGTCAAATGATAACATTCTTAACAAATCTTTTTATTATGGACATTGATATGTCAAACTGTAATAGGTATAATAAATAATTATTTTATTTGTAATATATTAAATTAATTTAAATTCTATCAATCACGGGTCGTTATATTACTAAATTTACTATTATTATTTTTAAATTTAACTTAATTCATGGTATAAGAACATAACACTCTATTGCCCCTGCTGGTCCTATGATTCTGATTCTACCCGTTTAATCGTTGTTTGTTGAGAATCAAAATGCTTTAAGGGCTGATTTGTTACTGATTTGTATCTTATCCGCAGCATACAACCTTAATCGTTGTTTGTTGAGAATCAAAATGCTTTAAGGGCTGATTTGTTACTGATTTGTATCTTATCCGCAGCATACAACCGGCTCGAGCTAGCTACAAGGTGAGGATTTTTTTAGTTAGAAAATCATAATCATTTCAATAATTGATCTTGCCAAGCGCACAAATTGTTATGATAAATACTTACATTTTGATCTAGTCGGCTGCTTTTCGTAAGAAACTCGAGAAGCATGACCGATGATTTGAAAGCTAAAATTTGGAGGGATGAATATATGCCAAATATTGGTATAAAGACACAAAGGAGAAGAATTTCGTGAGATTAAATCTATTCATAGTTACAGCAGACAATTCGAGCTCAGTACAGAACAAGCATTCGAATCCAGAAATCATCACCATCGTATTATTTCTTCGCTTGATCGAAGAAATGTCTTGTTTTCTTCCATCTTATTCGGTCCCGGCAATCTTCTTCTTCAGCGTTTCAATGTCTTCCGCCAGCTCCTTCCTACTAGACTGCAAAAACGATGAAAAAAACAGTTCTCTTAGAAATTGATTAATGTTATGATTACCTTCTACTCGGACAAGACACCGGTTCATTTCAAGGAAGTAAATAATCCCATTTAGGACTAAATAACTTCCATTTGATTCCAACATTTTTTTATCTGGAAATTATAAGCTTTTATTGAATTTGACAATCCCAAATTTTGATGATAAGCAAAACGATGAAACTAGGCGGGGACAATAAATCGATGAACAAAAGGGTAAATTGCAAAATGATCACCTCAAAAACACATGATTCATAGCCGTAAAATTACCTTGAAGAGTAGATATCGATAGACAAACCATCCTGTATATCCAAGACCAACCAATTCCAAAACCTTAGGAAGCTGTAAAAAATAGGTGTAAATCAATCAATGGAGGAGGAGAACAAGGCTTTCAAGATAGAACATTGAAGATAGAATTAACTAGGGGTAAGACCCATTGGTTTGGGTTGAAAATTGATCCGATTAGTTGAGTTATATAAAATTAAATCTGATCGAACAATATATTCGATCCAAATCCGACCAAAAAATTCATATTGATTTCAGTTTAGGTTCACATTCGGTTATGTAAAATTCAAATTCGTCATCTATCATTCTTAACCAACTAAAATTTAATTATTTATTCACAAATTTTGAATTTGTTGAGTTATCGACCAAATTTGACGGATCGATTCTTGTAAAATTTCATGTGAACTCAATTTGGTCGTATATTTAATCTTCTGAACTAAAATTTTGAGTTGATTTCAGTTTAAGTTCTAATCAATTTTTTAAAAGTTAAAAACCAATTCGATCCGCTCAAATAGTCAATTGGATTGGTTTGACTGGTTGATCCAATCTGATTGTAAACCCTAGAAATAATAAGATTTCATAGACATTAGGCGGCAAAGATTGAAGCCTTCATGGCCTTTTCCTGCAAAATTCATAGAGGTTACTCACCAACGGAACAGAATTGATGGCCCCGACAATAATTGAAGAAAGCCAGACAGCAACTATAGCTCCACCACCATATAGAAGAACGGTCGATTTGTTTTCAACTGCGTCCCACTAATCATATTACGAGAATGAAATCAAATCAGCCAAAACCAAGGAACAAGTCACCAAATCCAAATGCATACGATGATTAACCATGGAAAAAGTCAACGCAATCCTGACAAGATCACAGGGATATACCTTGGCCTTCAAGTCATTAAATATCTCACTTGTATCAACCGGAGTTGCATCATCAGAATAGGAGGCTCTAATCTCAAATGCAGAAGATCTTCGACTGCGAGACACTGAGAACACGGGATGAAAAGTCAAACCAGAAATAAAAAAAAAACAGATCGAAACGATCTTTTATATCACACTAAAACCACAGTGGAGAGTAAAAAATCTATCCTTCTTTAAAACCATGTAAGCAATCTACAGCTTAAAGCACTGAGATTTAGAGTGAATCCAACCAATAAACTTCCTCAACCCAATCTATCCCACATGTAATATCAAATGATACACAATGCTTAGTTACCAATTTGTAATTAGATTGGCCTTAATAGTGTTGAACAATTAATCCTCTGATTACAGAAGAATGGGCATCCATATGTTGATTTTAACATTTTTTCAGGGTATAAACAGTTTCTAAGGAATTTTATCCACAATGTGTTCCCTCAAAAGTTTCAGGTAAATGAAAATTGAAACAAAAGCCTAATTACGCAAGAAATTACAAAAAGATTTCCGCAGGAAACAGTAAACACCACCTTCATAACCAACAACAACACTCAAATCCAAGTATCGGAGTTGAAGTTCAAGATAAGCTCACCTGAGGAAGGTCTAATCAAGGCGGGGGAGAATGCGGAGGCAGGCCGAGGCGGGAGGAAAGGCGAAGCAGTAGAACGAGCGGATAGGGAAGAAAAACGAGGAGTGAAAACGGCGGCAGCGGCAGCGGCGGCGGCCATTGAAGAAGCGGTGGCTGCCATTTTTCTTCAGCAGAAACTGAAATCTACGGACAAGTGGATACTAAAATCCGAGAACTCAATCCTCAGAGTGAGCTATGGCGGTTCCCAATGGTAGTCAAATTGGCGAGATTTCTTCTCTCTTCTTCTGTCGTCGTCTTCTTCTTCTCGTCAATTCTTCTAGCTTTGCCACGTGGATATTTCCCGCCTTCCTATTGGTTGTTTCCTTATCTACAATCCACCATCGGAGGGCCCCTTCTCCTCGTCCGGACATCGCCTTTCGTTGTTGGGCCGAAAGCCCATTTGTTTGACATGAGATATATTTTAACCCAATGTACACCAACGTTTCAAGTAGGGCTTCGAGTTTTATCCATTCATTAACTTGATCCAATGGGTCAGATCTTATAAAATTAAATCCAAACTCAATCTGATCGTATATTTGATCTAATCGTAATTTAAGTTCACATTAATTTTTTTTAAATTAAAAATCAATCCAGTTTGATCTATATAGTTAGTTTATGTTTGATTAACGAGTCGATCTGATCTAACTGTCACCCATAATTTCAAGCACATGAAATATAACTACTAATTATGTTCGAATAAATTGCTTGATCCTCTCGTGTTTACGACTCAGAGAGAACAACGAAACAGGAATTTCAGTCTTGCTTGACATTTCTTGGTTCAAATCTCGCTAAATGTATAAAAGGAACAAGATTTGGTACAACCTTAAACTACCAGCGTAATATCATTCGTTTTGAACCGAGACTCTTCCGCACGACTTTAATTTTTGGCTTATGTTCAAAACACGTCGTGACTTGTAGCATATTAGGGTTAAATTAAGCTGGTTTAAAAATTAGGGCTCGTATTAAAATAAAAAAAAGCATCGAGAGTTCACCACAAAATCATTCAAAATAGGAGTTTAATTCATAAAGAGAGCTTAAAAAACAAACTCAAAATTTACACAACTTTTATCCACATGAAATCTAAACTTCCCCAAACCTAGGAGCACATTCATGCGCATGAGATGTGACGGTAAGCAATCGAACACATCGAACAATTTCTTTTTACATTAAAACACCCAAAAAATTAGGGTCCTGAACCAACATCCGGCGCCTACCAGAGTTTTTTCGATTGTTTTCAACGTTCAAGATTTTTTTTTCACTAAAAGAATAATTTGAAAAGAGTCATTCTAGTAATCCTAGAGAGAGATGCTGAAGTCTTTTCATAGTATAAATTAAAACATCCAAAACAGATCAGATCACAAACCGTTCAATGCCCAGAAACTATGAACACACTTCTCCAACTTCACCTGGAATCCTCTTTCACCTGCACCATAACCTGGCAAACCCAAATTACATAAAGTCATTCTTGTAACTCCGATCAGCAGAATAACAAATATCGATAAATAAAAACTCGTCTTTGTATCGTTTGGAAGTGTCTAAATAAGGAAACCCAATCGGATTTACAACCAAATCCACTTGCTAAAGCTTGGCGAATGTGATCAAACATTACAGCAATGACTAAAGAACCAAATTAATGCACACTTTCTTTAGTAGTTATTGATGAAATTTCTGACATATGACAAAGGCAACGTTATATGAACAAGTACTCGGCTGTATAATACATGAAAAAGGATGACTAGAGCAATAGCAAAAGTCAAGTTTTGACGAGCGAAAGCTGCGCATACCATATTTATCTTCACAAACAACGATGAAAATAACATGATTTTTACAATGGGTAATCCTAGATTTACTTTCTTAACATGCTCTCTTATTGTATTTTCTCACGTGTCGAGATGTGATTGATGCAATAAGTACTAAAAATAATTATTTTAATTGTAATAGATTAAATACACTTTAACTAGACCAATCACAACCTGACATGTCAGCGTGTTCAATAAAAAATTATACTAAAAAGATAAACTTAATATTACTCATTTACAATATTAAAGTGATAACCACAATGAGGTATGATTCAGATATATATGCTTATTCTATTGTCAGTACTAGAAAATTTTGGCTACAGCTTAAAGCAACCCAGAAGAGACAAACCTAAACAAAGTGGAATAGAGAAGAACTCACAGCAAGTAGCTCCCACTGACCAATGATTCCACAATCAAAGCTTTTTAATTAAACTGCTACATTTGGATCCACTGTCCCTGATGCATTGCCTTCGCCGGTTAGAACACGGTCAGGATCCTGCACCAATGTCGCATTTATTTGTAAACCTGCCTTAGACTAAAAATAACAGCATATGGGACAAAGTCATCCACCTCCATTCCCCATTTGATGTAATCTGGGGACTCGCAAGCTTTGTATTCTTCAACCAAACTTTCAATTATATCCCTCGATTCATCAAACTCTGAAAGGTCATTGTCCTGTCAACATCACTACAAGATGAGAACTGACGTAATAAAGCAAGCACAATCCATTGGGCTCTAACATATGGATTGTGTAAATTATTATTTATATACAAATGATCTAAAGTTATTTGACATTCAAGTAACTTACTGCAAACATAGGAAACTTCCTATAGTTGTCAAGAAAGGCCTGCTTTTTTCGCAACTTATCATATTGGCTCAAACATTTGCTGAAAAGATGACGGATGCTAGTATGGCTTGCTAACATAAGACCGCTGACCTATAAGAGCCGATAACAAAGAAGTTGTTTACTTGTTATTTTTTATTGATCTTCACATTGAAATAACACAATATATGGAAAAACCAACTGAAACGTACATTATTCATAAGTACAACAAGTGAATTATAATAAACAAATTCATGAGAGTGAAAAGTTGAAACCAATAAATCTACAGAAAGAAAAATATCCTACCCTGTGGGCAGTTTGAACATACGGCGACTTTCTGGACAGGGCAACCTAAAGCAAGCCAAAAGATGAGAGCTTACAAATTAAAAAATAATCAACAGAAGGAAATGTGATATAATATATGTTGCTTTTGCTGTTGAACAAAACCTGAATGCTAGCTGGACCCCATTCAATAAAATTCACAAGCTTTCTTTCGCGTATCCTCTGCAAACTTTCATGAACCTGTGTAGAATGAAATTGAATTTCAAATAGTATACCAAAAACTTCAGATTGAGACACGATAATCAAAAGATCTTCAAATTACCGAACTCTCGAAAGCAAGAATATTTGGAGCTTAGATAGTTTTATGCCCAAAATTGATAATGAGCAATTTGACGAGATAGTTTTTCATTAGCAGAAAAATCAGAAAAACAAGAAGAGATATAGAGGTAGGGATGATGAAACAAACACTTGAAAAAGGTGCATTAATTACCAAATAATGGAAACACTTATACCTAAGAATTCCATTAGAGAATGTTGCCAAGTAGATTGCTGCCTTCCATTTTCTCACTACTATCTCAACCATATATATATTAACTGGCGCCACTTATGTTAGAGGTAAAAACATATTAATATTAATTGGTGTCGATGGAACAAAAGGTGATCCAAGAAGGTTGAAAGAACAAAGAACAAACAGTTATCAGTTATCACTGTCACGGGTCAACTTTGCCAATATGAAACAAGCACAAATCGTCTAATGCGAAAGACAAGAACTAGAAAGTTAATAATTAAAAGCATGAAACAAACTTCGTCAAGTTGTAAAGAGAATTAATGGTGTCTTAGTAACTTTTAGGGGCCCACTAGTATAGATAAGAGTTTCTGAGTCTGCTCTTCACCATAGAAAATGAAGCATGAAGTAGCCAATGGACTTTATCTAAATATACCTGGGTAGGATCCACTTCTCCTTGAATAATATTAAGAATTGATATGTATTTTGCTTGACTGGCTTCTTTTGTTCGGGCATAAGAGGAAACCATAATATTTTTAGTCTGCCAAAATAAAACATATGAGATAAAAAGCAGTGGAAATTGGTTTCAAACCACATAGCCCAAGCCTCTTGCCTGCAAAAGTCTTCTCATCACATCAAGCACAGTGGTTTTACGAATTACATTAGCCTGACAATAAGTTGAAAAGTTTGCGATAAGAAATACTTATGTATACTTTTATCGCGTTCCGGATATAATATCTTACAAAAAAAGACTTTAAACTTGACACGTACAAAGACTAGAACAGTACCTGACGTTCAACTGTGAGAGGTGTATATCCTGTCATTAGAAAATGACATCTTGGGGTGGGGATTAGCGAAGCAAGAAGGCCAACTAAATCATTGTTCATGTATCCTGGATACCTCAAAGTGGTTGTGCTGGCTGACATTACAGTTGAAACTAAAGAATTTGTTTGAGAAAAAGTTGGATTTGGTAGATGGAGGCGTTCTACAGCGATTCTACTCAGAGCAGTGTTATCGAGAACCACAACACAATCAGCATTGAGTGTTAGCCGCTTGAGCGTCAAAAGAGAGTTGTAGGGCTGGACCACCACATCACTAGTATCCATCTGATTAGGAAAAACACTGTATGTCTGAACCAGTTTTTTGCTGTAACGATCATTAAGGGTCTCTAACAGATACGATCCCATACCTGCAAGTCAAAAACATGCTAAAAATGTGACCAAGTAAAAAATAATGCTGGTGGGAATGTTATCGAAGACCCACAACCCACCTCCTCACCACTGTGTAGGGAAAAAAAGCAAGCTTTCCTATTTACATAATCCAAGAGTAGTTCCCAAGATAAACAAATGAGAATCAATCGATGGATTAAATAACAGGCAGTGCACTTCCATATCTGGATTAATGACACTATTCTGTAATACTAATTAAAATTGTTCTGCCAACAAATCATATATAAAGGTCTTGTGAACAATGGAAGCGAATAAAATACCTGAGCCTGTTCCTCCAGCAATAGAATGGCATAAAACAAAACCCTCAAGACTGTCACTGCCATCTGCTTCTCTATCAATCATATCCATTATGTCTTCTTCAACACCCTTTCCCTGTTAAAAATTAAACTTGAATCAACGGACAAGGAATACATGACATTAAAATGTTATGCTACATCTCTCTCTAAGAGAATGAAATGGGGTGTCTTACTAGAAAACTTAACATACAAACTTCTTCACTTACACTAGAGACGAGAGACGGCATCCTAAGAAAATACAACCATACAAATGTAAGAAGACGTCTTGTAACTAACGTATGACTAAAGTTAATTGTTTCAGACATAAGTCGATGAAAGCAAACATCATATTCTTATTATCATTATTATCTTATGCAGATTACATTGGATAATAGCAACGAAATTCAACATATTAACTGACACGTTTACAATGAGATTCCATGAAGTCCTACGTATCACGCAAATAAATTAAAAAGTACATTCTAACAGCTTAATCAGAAAACCCTTAACAGGTGCTGAAAATGATAGTCGACAAAAATACATTAACGAAAGGAACATTTACAAACCAAGTAACAAGAAAACCAAGCAGCATACCTGATGATATCCACTAGCCCAGTTATTTCCAGCACCACCTCCATGATCTGAAACAAAAATATTCTCATGATTGTATAGGTTTCTATATTCACTGTTCTGAATGCCATTAATTACTCTTGGCTCCAGATCAATAAGTAAAGCTCGAGGTATGTAGTGCTGATCATCTGCTTGATAAAAAAATACATCTTTTCGATCACCCCCCTGCAGCATTCCAAGTCTAAAAATTCATCACAGTAGCTATTTCTATTTTTAACAAAAAACCTACAAGCATCGTCAAATTTTTAGTAACAGTTAAATCATTTCAAGTTCCTATCATAAGAAGCCGCAGAGAGTAAATAAAAGCATACGGTTGAATTTACACTATTGTGCTTTACAAGCATGCTAAAGATTATGACCTACAAGGAAAAAAGAGCCTTTCCAATTAACTTTTAAGTCATTGAAAATTAGCACATAACATATATCTACGAAAAGAGAGATAGCCACGACTTATGCACTATAAGCTCTACTCGTTATAATCATTTAACCAGTATCGAATAATTGAAATTTCAGATGTCCCAAAAAGACCACAGAATTTTATCATACGGTGGTTTAGCTTGGCTACGTTCTCTATAAAATACAAGTATAGAAGAATCGGGGCAAAGATATAAAGGTTACATAGTTAAAACTCAACCACTAATCAGACACTCATAAAGTAAGAGAAAATGCAAAACGCAAGTGATGAACCTGAGTAGCAAAGTCTTCAAGCATGCCGTCTTTATTGATTCCATGTTCAAGACAGAGCTGCTTCCAAAATTCCATACCGATCTGGTTCCCACATTGTCCAACCTGCAACGTAATGATCTCTCTAGGCATTGTTCTTCGCCAAAAGCAGATGAAGAACGCCGGAAGTTTCCTCTCCTCCTCCGCTCCGGCTCCGGCTCCGGCGACGAGGGCCTTTTCGAAGAGGGATAGCAAAGAGAGGGAAATGACTCTTGCGAGAGATTCCCGGAAATTGCAAAAGCGAGGGAAAGTTATGGTGCATTTAGGTACGGGCGCACGTTAGCTAAGTTGGTTTCAATTTGGCCGTTTAAATTGGGCTTTTTAATGGGCTTTTGATATGGGTCAACCGAGGAAAACCAATAGAAAAGTCCCCAACAAATTTCGTACAACTGAAATCTATTGATTCTATTTGAAATAATAAATAAATAAATAATTAGACAAAAATCCATTTAATTAATTATATTTTAATGATAGTACAAAGATAAAAATATGAATATAATAAATCAAAAAGAGGGAGTCAAAGGAAAACTCAAATTAACTAATTGAATCATATCGGTTTTTAATTTTAAAAAAATGATATGAACCCGAATCGAAATTAATCCAAATTTGGGTCTAATCAAATTTGAGTTTGATCTAATTTTTTTAAAATTGTATTAAAATAATAAAGACAGAGCTGAAACAAGAAGCACCAGTGGTCTAGTGGTGGAATAGTACCCTCCCACGGTATAGACCCGAGTTCGATTCCCGGCTGGTGCAGAGCTGAGACGATCATTGCGCCCCGTGATGTTGGGTCATCACAACCGTCTGATCTCCCAGATGTAATCATGCGCTTCTGAGCTCTCCTTCCTATTTTTAATTAGATTTATTAAGCTTAATTCTAAATTAGAATATATCCTTTTTAACCTTAAAGTTACAAGCTTTTCCAACCTCTTTCCCTAAACCCACAAATACAGAACAATACAAATCGATATATATATATATATATAGATATGAGTGGCAGTGCAGGAAACTTACGAAATAGGGTATATGCCCAAAAGTATAAGGTATATATGAGTGGCATTTCCGTAATTATTAAGCCTCTCCGAAAAAATGGTGGAAAAAAATTGAGGCGTGTGTGTGTGTATTCCAAGTTCTGTATTCTTATTTTTATCTAAAAATGTCGGCTTTGGATTTGTTGGGCTGTGATGCCCTGTTTTTCTCTGCAATCCCTCCACAAATCTCTCTCTCTCTCTCTACACTGGTTTTGAGATGCTGATTGAAGTGGGCAGAGAGAGACGGCCGTTTTTACCATGATACTTGCTTCTTCTTCCTTCTTCTTCGGAGTTTCCAGTCTACCAACGAACCCTCTTTCTGTTTCTTCTTCAAAGCTTTTAACTTTCAGCACCCCTCACTGTGTTCACTCAAATCCAAAAAACCCAAAATTTTCTACCTTTTCTTCAAATCCCTTCTCCATTCTCTCCCCGGTCTTGCGGGGAATCAAAGATTTGGGTCATTCGCAAGCCCGGAAATGGAGTTTTTCTCCACCCGCCGATATTGTTTCCGCCGGAGCTCCGGTCGAAAACGGCGGAGATTACTTACAGAGCGGAGGGTTTGGGGTGGCTCTGCTGAGCATTACGGCGAATGCCAAGCACAAGATTAGCCCTTTCATGGCGACTCTAGCGGCCAATCCAACTTTCATTTCGGGATTCTGTGGCTTGTTTTTCGCTCAATTGATAAAGGTTTTAATCAATTTCTTCGTGGAAAGAAAATGGGATTGGAGAATAATGTTTGCTTCTGGTGGCATGCCTTCCTCTCATTCGGCTCTTTGCACCGCCTTGACCACCTCCGTCGCTCTTTGCCATGGTGTCGCCGACTCGCTTTTTCCAATGTGTTTGGGGTTTAGTTTGATTGTCATGTATGATGCAATCGGAGTTCGACGCCATGCCGGAATGCAAGCCGAGGTAGAATGCTGTTTATTCGTCGAGCTTAAATAATTAAATTATCTTTCACTCACAGAATTTTAGCTCTTGAGTCTTGGTATTAGACCTACTAAGTTCGATAAAATCTCATGCAAAGGTCAAAAACAGGAAAAATTGTTAATAAAATATATATAAATGATTAAATTATCGGACCGAATTCATGTTAGATAATTTAATCATAAAAATGTTAAGAGAATGCTGCTTATTCATCGAGCTTGTTAAATTCTACTCTTAATAATATAAGTGAATGAAACGAATATAAATAATTAAATTATCTTTCATCCACGTATTTAGCTTTTGAGTCATGGAATTAGGCCTCCCAAGTTCGATAAAATCTCATGTAAAGGTCAAAAACAGAAAAAATAGCTATTTTTCTTCAACTCACATATTCGAAGTTTCGGTACAATTGGTAATTTATCAATATCCCACCATTTTTTTGGATCCTCGTACTTGATGTGTTCGGTGAGGAAAAATTGGGCTAAAACCACCCATTTGTCGGCTGTTAGAATGTTAGATTTTCAATGCATATTGCTTTTATGTCTCTTATTAGTCTATTTGTCAATGAATGAAGATGATATTAAGTTCCCAACCACTTGGTTTGAGGATCTTTTGGAACCGGTTGGCTATTGTTGGATTATTATCGGACCGAATTTATGTCATGGGGTTATCCCTATTGAAGATGTTCTTATATAGTTGTTGAACTTGATTTTGATCATGCACACACTAGAGTCGATGAACCAATGTCCGATTATCGAAAGTCTGGATCGAACTTGAGCCATTTATAATTTATACGAGTCAATGGATGCAAAGATGAAATTTTTGCTGTTTTTTATCGCTCTAAACCGAGAAAAAACTGGATTTTCAGGTTCTAAACATGATCGTGGCCGATTTATTTCAAGGACATCCGATAAGCCAAAGAAAGCTAAAGGAACTGCTCGGCCACACCCCGTCACAGGTTCTGGCCGGAGCTTTGATCGGGATCTTGGTTGCCTGTGTTTGCTGTCAGGATTCTCTGATCTTGGCTTAGATCCATTTTTGTTCGAGTGTTCCTTTGCCTGCTGTTTCTGTTCTTCAGAAACTGCAAAAATGCAGACAGAATAAGCCACAAATGAGCTTAGTTTTCTCATTTGTTCTCTGCTCTTTGTTATAAAACTAGGCTGATTTTGGTGAATTGTGTGATTAGATTGAGATTAAAATACAGTTTTTTGGGTGATAAGTGATTCTGGGTCTGACATTTTTAATTATGGAGCTCAATTTGTAATTGGAAATGTCTAGTAAAAAGTAAAAACCATTTCAAAATTGTATTTTTTTTTCAATTTATTATATAAAAAATACTAAAATAAATATCAGTTTGTCACTTGAACTATTGAAATAACTTCAACATATATTTTGAATTTTGAAATTTATCCATGACCATCTTGAATTTTACTGTAATTTCATCGGTAACTTTGTTATCACGTTTTTTTTTTAATTTTATCGACGTTCGTCTATTTAGTTAACGTAATTCATTGATAAATGATAATATAAATATTAAAAAATATTATAAATATGTGAAATTTTTTTATTTTTTATTAGATTAAATTAGTAAAATAAAAATTTATTATTAAATTTTCTTTTATTTATCAACAAGTTATTAAATTAATCAAATTTACTAATATCTCAAACTTAAAAAAAAGTGATGACGGGATATCTATTGTAATTATGTTAAATTTCAAGGTATTTAACGACTTAAGATATTTTATAACAACTAATTTCATAATTCAATGGGTAAAATATCATTAACCGAAAATACTCTATCCGACAGAAAATATTAAGGATTGTTATGAATAAGAGTTGCAGAGTTAAAGCTCGAAGGTGTTAGATCATCATCAGGAGATTTCTAGCATGCATGCATGCATGATTCACCTTTCAAACATCACATACATCATCCATCCATCCATACATCCATCCATACATCCATCCATCCATATTTTCAGTTCAGAAAACACAGGAAGAAGAACAAGAAGAAACATCCATTGTTCTTAACTAAGTAAGATAGGTATGCAGGGCCCACCGTCGGAGTTTGCCTGTTCCTTCCATATCCGACCAGTCACTCGGAGCTTAAGCTCTTTCCTGTCCCCGCCCGAGAAGAAAAGCGCAATATTACGCTGAATAATCAGGCCATCGTGGCTATCCCGAACCTTCTCATGGCTGTCCCTTATGCTTCTCGGGCTCCCCTCCCATATGAGTTTCCTACTACTTCCCCCAACTTCCAGGCTATAGTTGTAGTTCCGAGCTTCTGTTTCGCTGCCCATGAACCGGAGAAATGCCATATACGCTGGAGCCATCCCGAGCTGGAACGCTTCGAAATGGAGACAGAAGTATTGACCAAAGCAGTGGAATAACTAAGACAGCCATGCAACGGTTCGAGTAATGTTAGAACCAATAAATTCATGAGCAAGAACCAATAATTTAAAGGTAATGTTAAATTTATTTTTTTATTATACATGCTGACGTGTTTAACACTGATTGATATAATAAATATAATGAATATTTATTTTAAAGTCATGAGCATGTAAGATGATAAACAAGAACCAATATTTAAATGCAATGCTAGATTTACTTTTTTATCATATTTTTTATTGTACATGCTGAAGTGACGAGCAATAATTGATACAATGAATATAATAAATAGTTATTTTAATTGTAATAGTTAAATGCACATTAATTCGATTAATCACAACTTCACACATCAGCGTATACAATAAAAAAATATGTTAAAAAAATAAACTTATCATTATCCATAATTTAAATATGATTTGTTTAGAGAGACTGAGAAAGAGAAATTCCTTACCGTTAGCATCCAAGTAGCGTTTTCCACCTCTCGGGGATTGGACTTGACGTAGCGATGGTTAAAAGTGCAACCCGAATGCATGTCGACCTTGTGATCGTCTCGTAGATGAGAAACGAGGTAAGGAATGTCTCCGACGATAGCACAGTCAGATCCAGCATAAGGACAGTTGTAGGGTCTAAAGCTACACACGGATTCGTGTTTAAGCTTGTTGTAGTAGGGAAATATCTCCGGGCATCCCAACGAACAATATTTGCACGGTAATTCGAGCGATTCGGCTACTTTTTCCAGTGCCAGACACCTTATGTCGCCCAGCTCTTGTCTGCACGTCGGGCATCGATTGTGCACCCTCGTTTTACAAGTTGAACACAGGGTATGTCCATTGTGGCACTGCAAAAAAAAACCGATCTTTCAGTTCAATTAGACATGCAATTATAATGAGAGGGTTTTGCCCATCAAAGAGTTTGCTAGCCATTGATTCCAATCCTTACGCTCAAATAGTTTATATATTTATATATATATATATATATATATATATATTTACCAAAAAACATACACTTTCGAAATCTGGTTACTTTTGGTGCGAAGCGAATCACGGGCATTTTGCGAATATAAGGATGGTAATTTCTGATATATTGAAAAATAGATAAGATATTGAAAATTAAGTAAATACTTCTATATATCCAGACCAATACACTTCCTTGTTTTTGGTAATTTCCAAATTATGAATAATTCGTAACAGCTTTTCGATGTAAATACTCGTCACCAATAATCCAGCAATCATCCTTAAGTTCATGGCTAATGATGTTTCCTAACAGACCAATCTTTTATAATGACACCTCAGCCAACTCAATCTGATTGAACAAACCGAATCGAAATCAGACTCTTTAAAGCTATTAAGAACCAAGCCTTAATAGAAACTTGTTCGGCACGATCAATTCTATGTTTTGCAGATTTAGCCTCTGTAAGAACAATCTAAGTCTTGTTAAATCAAAAGTCTGTAACCAGTTATCCCCCATATTACCCTGGTTTCGATGGACGGATATGAACATTTTTTCATGTAAAAGAAGATCGAAAAAAGGCGTGCAAATTCGAGATTTTTTTTCAACTTATAAGCTTCACAAACGAAATCTATTCCACAACTCCAAGATGCATAATGTCTCTGGATTGACTTTAAAAAAAGCTTTACGTATGTGTGTATTGATTGAATTGACTGCTCAATAAACAATAGTGGAAACCATTAACTTAAACTTTTCACAGAAACCTGAAACATTAAATTGCATTTCTACCAATCAAGAATCAAAATCTGTGACTCATCGAAAAAAAGCACCATTATGTCAAGGTGTAAATATAAATGAGGATATATCTCAAACTTGTCTATGATTGCAATCAAAATCTGGAACAAAAAAACGACCAATCACACATTTAAGACTTTGAACAAAGCCTGGGGGAGTAAGGGAAAAATGAACAACAAAATCCAAAGAAATTGAGAAATATCATACACTCAAAGAACAGGAGATACCTGATGAATAGGAGGGTACATAGAATTAGTACACACGGGGCATTCAAGAAGCTCGTGAACATTGGTGCCGGTAAGTTGACAATTAGAGTTGCTGACGGTGTGAGGCTTCGAAATCGAAGAAAACTGACGATGATGATGATGGATCTCGGCGTCATCTATGGCATCCGAAGATGGCAAGCTTTCAATGCCATCAAATTCCATTCAAGTAGGAAAAAACAAGAAAAACCCAGATGTAGTTGGCCAATAAAATCGAAATATAATAATCAGAAAAGCAAGAAAAAGATTTAAATCAAAGTATGGGCAAGGCCAAAGAGTATGACTCTTTCAAATTAAAGAACAAGAAAAAATGTGAAGAAGGAAGCGAAATAAAATCCAAGAAGGGGCTGATTGCATTGAAACAACCCCTCGAACCTCTGCTTTTCTTCGCTTCGCTGGTAATGGCCAGAGAGAGAGAGAGAGAGCGCGCAGAAGCTAAAAGGGGCGAATTTATTAGTTCATTTGTTCGTTAAATGCAGATAAAGATCGGATTTTTGTCATGGTAGGATGAAAAGGATGACATTTTTGAATCCATGAGAATGAAAATAGACAAAAAAAAAAAAACTAAAGAAATTTGGAAAAATGATGGTTACTATTATAAGGAAAGAAGATCAAATGGGTGTCCATAACTTGATCAAATTTGGTGGGCACAATTGGGAAGAAGCATGTAATTGATTGAGCAATAATTGTCAAGGCATGGGAGGAGATATGTTCAAAAACATGATCTCTCTCTCTCCTCTCTCTCTTTCTCTCCCCCACTTTCTAATAAATTCCAACAAAAACCTCCAAGTCTTATCTTCTTTTCAAATTTCAAATCTTTAAAAAGTTCAAAGATGATGAACTACAATGTGGATTGTGGAGGGATTCTCTAACTTTTCTATGGCTTTTTTGCATGCATATTAACCCGAGTTAAGGAACTTGTCAATGGGCAATGCGTCAAATAATTAGATTCATTTTTGCTTTACTCTAGCTTAAATTGTCATATTGACGGATTAAAGAAATGAACTTGAGATCGGGTAATTTTTATCGATTAGATCGGTATTTCATCGAATTTTGCTTGATCCTATAAATACTTGCACGAAAAATGAGAAATTTTGTGGTCTAATTTTGTTGGTTAACTAAAAGGAGAGATTTCAACAATAGATTTTTTTTCAACCAATCACACACAGTCACTTGGCGAGAAACCGACCCGAGAACCGTCTAAGTAAAAAACGACCGGGACTCTTGCTGGCTGGATGTTCCCGATAATAGACAGACCACTCGCCGTACCGGCAAAAGCAAAGAAAAACCTTCCGCCCCGGAACTCTTGGGGAGAGGGAGCTCCCCTTGAGAGCAATTAATGGAGGCTCTCCCCCATTCTTTGATAACCTAATAAAGTAAAACCTTAATATATTTATACTAACAATATGCCTACGAACTTATCTAACCAGGAAGAGCACAATTAGAGAAGCCCATATAGGCTGCAATTGGAGATAGACTATTCTTTGGCCTTCTATTGTAGGTTATGAGGATCTCCAAACTAGAAATTCCAACACTTGTAGGCTGATCAATTATTTACCAAAAAAATGATAATTCCTCATAAAATGCTAATTGTTTTGTAATCTGAAAGTGCAGATGATGGAGGAAGTATGTAAACACTTTGACAAGTTGGAAAGAAGTGCTTGGAACGACGAGCAGAAAGAGCCAACCAAGGCATATTATTTTAGCTGGGCATTGGGTGGGTCTATCTTGACTGCCTCAAACTTCAAAGGCTAGGGTTAAGTAGCCTTTTACTATTCTTTTTATATATATATACATAAAATAAGATTAGTTTGGCACATATTATATTTGGTGGGTCCTACTTTACCTCTCCATTTGTGGCCTATTGCCGACAATCCTACTTCTCTTATTTTTTTTGTTCTCAAAAGGCAAAATCTCTCGCCACATGGCCCTCACGCCCCGACCAGACAGCATGTGAGGGAGTTAATCACGGTGACTCAGTGGTCCAAAGATAAGAGGTCTTTACCTGACATTCCAAGGAGTTACCACAACATTGAAGGTAACATCTCCCACACTAGGACAACACAGGCGTCGAACCCAAGCTCTTTGTTCTCAATCTACCGTCTCTAAGTCAACTGAGTTATGCTCGTACGGGCTACCTTTCTTATTTTGCTTCCTCTTTCTGTTTTTTTCGGTTTTGAATTCGAGAACTCATCTGAAAAACCATTTATCCCAAATTTTGTAGCAAGGAACAAATACCATCAGAATCTGCAGGTCAGTTTGTTTGATCATATTAAGAGTGTTTGAGATGAAACTAGATAAATGGAGGAGTTAGAAATCCAATAATCATGAAAATGGATGATGATACAGATGACAGCATCTTTGAGATGAAGTAAGCTTGGCTCTAGAGTTGATCAAGATGTACAAAATCTGGAGAGAAGATTGGTGTGAAGTGGGACATAATCCATAATCTCTGCGATTAGATGCCTAAAAGCCATCATCTTTCAAAAAAATGAAGAAAGAGATAAAGAGAAGACCGAGTCCGTGTGCCGATGTGAACGAAGAACAGAATCGGAAGACTTTCAGGCTTCCGAGTCAAAACAGAAGAACCCACCAAAGTCATTTGAGCTCATAATTCCACCAACTTTTGTTTTCTAGAGTTCGAATTCACCGTTCATCATCTATATTTATAGATCTGCATTGTTTATGTGCAGTCAGACAAAAGCACATCCTTCTTCCTCTTTTCCTTTCCATAATCCTTCTCATAAACCCACCAAAACACATTCTCTCACAAAGGAGGTAACCCTCTCTCTCTCTCTCTCTAAAGTTATCTTCTCTTTTGTCTCATTTACCCTTCTCTGTGAGCATGGATTCATCTCAATGGCCTACCAAGCAGGTTTGTAGATTTCTCAAAGCTTTAAACTTCATTGAGAGTGTATATTTCTGTTCACAATATGAAGCTGTTCTTCATTTCTAGTCTTCTCTTTATAGATCACTGGAAAAGAGAGCATGAAATAAGCTTCTACTTGTACTTGAATTTATTCTTCTCTCTGCATAATTGCCTGTTTATTCATGGCGGCTGCAGGGAACTGGATCTTTGAAGTCCATGGAAGAGATAACAGCCTCTTCTGCATCCAATGAACCCGAGCAAGTGCAAGAAAGAGAGTTGCCGAAACTGAGAGAGCAACCCAAGAACTGCCTTCACTGCAACTCAAGCAACACCAAGTTTTGCTATTACAACAACTATAGTCTGACTCAGCCAAGATACTTCTGCAAGGCTTGCAGAAGGTAAGTCGGGTCTCTCAGAAACGTCCCGGTCGGAGGAGGCTCGAGAAAGAACAAGGAATCTCCATCTCCACCTTCATCATCAGCAGCTTCTTCATCTTCCTTAGCTTCTCAAAACCTCAAGACCAGTTATGAAGAAGATAGTAATAACAACCATGGCAAGAGGGAAGGAAGCTCAACTGGGTATTGGAATGAGATGTCAAAGAAGCAGAAATGGAGTCCATAATTGGGCTGACTTGGATAAATTTGTGAGGAGAAGGTCAAACCATAATCTGTAGTTTATTCATGAGTTTGGAAGTGTAGGACTAGCCTGTTTTCACCTTTATTCCCCACTTGGTTCTTTTCAAAAACCCAATTGCATGGAATCCATCTCTCTTTCTCTCTCTACAACCTGACATTCTGTAATCAAACACAGCTCATACACAATCTATGTCACAGAGAAGAAATGAAAGCCACTGAATTATATCCAAAATTGTCATAAAAACGATGAAATTTCAACCCAAAACAGACAATACTATGCTCACAGGACTGAAAAACTTTACAATATCAAACTCGATTCTCGAGAGCATATATCCATGGCAACTGGTGTCAATGATACAAAGAAAAACACTTGCAGTTATATGAAGCATCAAGGAAGAAGGGTTTCATGCTCGGGGGAGTTAGAGAAATAAGACCCAAAATTCAAAGCAGGACTAGTAGAAAACAGATATGATAGATAGCAAAGCCTACCTGCCCCAACCAAAAACTCAACCTAATAGTTTTGACAACACACTCACTCTCACCCATTACCTTTCAATGATGATCATGGCCTGCATGAGTTAAACCTGCCTCCATTATCTCAGTATTAATTTTTATAATAATAATAATAATAATAATTCACACTAGCAATATCAGATATTCTGGATCTTTGGAGGGAGCAGCCTACCTTCCTTCATTAATGTTTCAAATTACCATATCTGCATTATGCAACCATCTTATCAATTTAGATTAGCTAAACAGGCTTCATAAACAGATTTTAAGAACAAAATCACAAAGCCTTCGGTCAAAATGTGTTGTAAGCTGATAAAGAACAACACGGTACTCGAAAAAAACATCAAATTTTCATACTGTACAAAGAAAACCTGAATACACTTATTTAATCTTCACCAAGAGAAAGGCTATGGAAAGAGCCACAAGCAAAAAGACTAAAATCATTCACCTTCCTTCTTGTTTCAACTTCTATACACAGATAAAACATTTTACCATGATAATAGAAGGATAGATAGCTTTTGAAGAAGGAAAAGAACGGCTTTTCTCGATGCACAATTCACTTATCTGAATTGATTCCGAAGATACGGACTTTGTGCATGTTGGGAAATTTGGCAACCACAAGCACAAGAACTGCAAGGGTGTTGAAAAAAAGCATTGGATGCCGATAGTCTGTTGTGTGGGAAGCTATCAAGTAGCTGCACGAGTAAGAAAGAGATTATTTGAATAACATGAAGATTAAAGCTTTTATAGATCAAACAAATCTCTCAATTTTTTCAATAAAATATGATTTATTATGGTAAAAACAAAAGATAAAAAATGGAAAATGAATCAAGCTTATTCATATGACAAAAAGAATACTAATGGGAGGTATCTCTCCCAAACAAAACAATCACTTGGAGATGATCAAAGTTTTTTCAAATTTTGAGCTTCTAGTAATGTTATTCAAGATGCTGTTCTTGTCTACCTAGTTTCAAGGGCTTTCTATCTTCCAAGTCATCGAATGATCTAAGCTAGGACAAGCTTCAACCAAATCGCAAGAAAGAATTATACGCTTGAAACGGTTTGATACTAGATTCTACTATTCCAAACTGGACGAATTCCCCTTTTTAAGATTTTTTCCGCCATCTAATTTTTCATAAACTTGAAGTTTCTAACTCATATATACAGACGCAATAAACATAGAGACAAAAGAGACATGGATATAAAGACACAGATACAGAGACATAAACACGCATGCTTAGAGACAGACACATGGATATACAAAGATATACACACATGAGCTCAAAACACACAAATATAAATTGAGGGGAAGTGAGAGATACACGAGCACCCGCACACACACTACCACATGTACATAGGAAATTACAATTTATTGGCAATCATATTTAGAGATGCAATTGTAATTTGTATTTTTTTATTTAATTCTTTATTTATGTAGCTGTTTTATATTTTTTGAATTATAAATTAAATTAATCACTTCAATAAAATACTGGGATTTAGCCCATATATAAGGTGGGTTATGTATCATTCAAACATGAGCAAGGAAAGCTGAATCATGATGGTAGACCAGAACTTAATTCAAATGGTCATAAGCTACATGTAGAACTGCAAGTAGTTTGAAGGATAAAATTGAATGTACAGATTGAAGCAAGCATACAAAAATCCAAATTCCACACCAAAAAAAATATTGTAAACTGATCCTAATGAAAGAACACATAAGATAAAACTTACAGCACAACAGGCACTACAGTTAAAAACTTTCTGTTACGTGTGAGCTGCTTTCCATTGTCAATCTGCTCCCACCAAGTCAACTGGTTATACATGCCCTGATCATCAGCAAATGGAGTTCCTTTCTTCCAGTGGAAGAATTGATAAGTGATCTACAGTGAGAATCACATAAATCAATCTCTCAATCTTGGTTGATAGATATATGAAGCATTTATGTAAGACTAAGAATTACAACCCAAAGAGTAGATATTTCAAGCTTAAACATGATTTAAGATTACAGAAATAATTTTTCCCTTGCAGACAAAATCGTTCCTCATTCTTTTTCTGTAAGAAACTAATAATTGACCATGATACTATCGGTGGAACAATAGTAATTATTTTATTGGAACCAGGAGAGTCAAAGGATCAAATTTTGTTCACTTAAAAAATGAAGGACCAGATGAGTGAAAATTGTCAAAAGAACCATCATAATACGCAGCAATAGATGACAGAAAATCAATCCCAACAGCCACAAGATTAAAGAAGAATTGGTAGCTACCCAAATTAGATTAGAAATATATTTGTTTAAAAAAGACAATTTTTAGATAAGAAAATGATTATGATTAAAAATATATACAAATTTTTTTTTTAAATCAAGTCAGCATTTCACACCCTTTTAAGAGTAACAAATGGAACTCTTAACTACGAGCAATCTTGCAAATCTGTTTATCACATCTGTAAACATTATGTGCAACTTTCAAAAAGAAACATATTATCAAAACAAAATTTAAACAAGATGAAAGTTAAATTCACATTCTCTTGAGTCAAAGATCATCACAGCAAGATTCCCATTAACACAATAGATACAAGGATAAACGATAGTTATTTACGAATTATATCTCTTTCAATCATTTTCACCACAAGATTCCCATTAACTCATTACCAAATGTCAATATAGGAACTAGTGAAAGGATATTATCAGCTAATGACATTATACATGAAGAGAAAAAAAATTCTTACTTAATCACTAGGAAATGACAGCTAAAATAATAACTCTACTTCTTTGATTATATATTAAACATCAAGCAGAGCTCAAGTTACCAACATACAACAAATATCACTTTTTACAATTAAAAAAACGATATCCAATCAACACAACCCCATTCATTTTACAAGGGAAAATGTTGATTAACGAAAAAATTAAAAAACAACGGGATACACAAAAACATTATTCGGAAAAAACTAAATTCCCATAACGACGAAACCCCCCAAACACGGAATCCATAGAACAAATAAACCATTTGCCAGGAAATAATGATAATCGAAATAGGAAGTACGAACCGCAAAGTGGGAGAGATTAACAATGGTCCAAGCCATTCCAGGGGAGCAGCCGACGATGGAGAGAACAAGAAGCCATGGGAAGAAGAGAATAAGAATATAAGTAGTCCAAACACCAGGATATGTAAACCACTCAGTGTTTCTATTCAGATCCGCCGGTGGAACAGCCTTGACGTAGAGATTTGCCATCGACCTAGATTGTCAACTTTTGCACCAGATTGAAAATAAAAATGAAACAAAAAATCTCCAAAAATTGTGGACTCGAAATCGATTTGAACAGCGAAAAGTAAAAGCTCAATTTTTCGCCCAAGAGACGCTAAGATAGCTCGCCAAAAGCTCCGTCCCCGGTGCTCGTTTTATTCATGGGGGTACACTAGGTTCCATTATATTTTTAAAATCATATTATAATTAAAATGAATATGATTTTACTAAAAATAATTAAAATTTTAATATATTATGCAACTAATAAATTATATAACCTCTTCCATGACAATCGTCCATCATCCATGGCGGCACCGGGTAGTTCTTCTCCCGCCATGGATTCTGGGTTTCTGTCTGTGAAGCCTGGTTTCTTCTCTAACCGCATGGAAATTCTTCGCGTCTTCATTTTTTTGACTCAGAATGAAATCGCTGAGTTGAAGAAGCAACTAAAGCCTGCACAAGTATCGCCGGAAGGAACCGCCGTGGAAGCACCGCCGTCGCCGATTGAGCTCAACATTCAGCAGCTTTCGGAGGTAAAATCTGAAATCGAATGCTATCCTCTTAGTTTGAAATGGTTTTTAATGAATCTATTTCTTAATTTCACAATTTCATACCTATATCTAATCTAGCCGAATCCCAAGAACAGAAGTCGATCTTTGTCTTGATTAACTGCAAATTCTGGGTTCTGATCGGAGAATTTTGGACAATATTAACAGCCATTACTGTGCTATGGGCGTTAGTGCCGGCGATGCAGAAAGGCGACGAGAATGCTCGGAATCTCCATATATTCTCTGAATGCTTTGAACGTGGCGTTTTTATTTGGCAAATTTCGACCGGAATTGAGATCGTTTATAAAGTTTTGGAGTTCACGACATGGGCGTAATTATGTGATGAACTCTCCATTAGAGACAGCATCTTACCATTCCATTAATGGAGATTTATTTACCTTCTTAGAGAGTGACCATGGTACTGTGTATTTTCAATAAAAAATAAATGATTAAATTCATCGGGTAAATTATTTACTCAATAAATCAACAACACCTATAGGAGTTCGTCGTGATTCCAAGCATCGACAATGCCCTATACAATCGTTGTCATATTTACCTCTCATCTTGAAGATTTATTGTTTCTCAATGTTATCGACTTATCTTTGTGTTTGAGTATCTGTCTCATTATCGGGTCTCGGGTTGGTTCACTCTGGTTTAAGTCGAGATTCAGGGTCAAGCTAGGTAAACCCAATTTTCGATGGATGGTCGATCCTTATACTTTATCCAACTGGCCACTCGGGTCTTTCGACCAAGCGCATGAAACTATTATTGGATATTGTATCGGCATAAGTAGATTTGAAAATTAAAAGAATAATATATGAATTTGAAAATAACTTCATCACTCAAAGAAGTCGAGATTGATCGGGATTTCATCACTCGACCTGTGAATTGTTAAAAGGAAAGAGGGTTCGTTAGTGATTTCCAAACCGCGTAGTCTTATGAAACCCGAGAAACATATCCAAAAAGTATTTCCTTCTCGAGTTGAAAAATCGATAAGAAAAAAACCGGGCCTGAGTAGCTATTCAGATTTGCCTCGAACTCGTAATTCTGTGCATCAAAAAGTGACACACTAGACAAGGATGGTCATTGACTAACACATTACGCACACTCAAAAGTAAACTCTTAAAAAAATTATAATAATAACCCGTTTAAAATAATTAAAAAATAGGCTTAAAAACTATTTTTAGACCTAAATTTCAAGAAAATAATCGAGAACAGTCTTGCATTTAAAAAAAATATATTTTAAATACAGATACAAACAATCTTTGAATAGAGGTGGGCACAATTTGGGTTGGGTCGGGTTCTCACCTGACCAGCCCAACCCGAATGGGTTTTGGGTTAAAAGGAAAACCCAAAATCCGACCCAAACCGAAAATTTTTTTTTGACCCAAACCAAACGGTTTCGGGTTGGGTTGGTTTGGTTTGGTTCACATATAAAATTAAAAAAAAAAATTTAAATATGTAAATACATTGTAACTCTTGCAAAAAATTACAAGGTGTCGACCGCCTTTTGCAAACTGTCGACCGCAAATACAAGGTGTCGACCGTCTTTTGCAAGACATCGAGTTTTTCAGTTTGGTTTGAGTTTTCAAACAAAAATGAAAAACCAAACCGAACCAAAATAGCCACAACTGATTATTTGAACCAAAGCACGACCCAAACCTGACCCAAACCGTTTGGGATTTGTTTTACCTTTTTTAAATTTATTGTTTTTTAACTTTTTTTTTAAAGTACATGAATTTTTTAATTTCTTACCATAATAATCCTGAATTAGAAAGATAATTACAACAAATATCTTAAACTTTAAAATTTTTGATGAACATCTCTAACTTTACTAAAATTTCAATAGACACTATGACATCAAGTTTTTTTTTTTCTAATTTTAAATATATTCATCTATTTAGTTTACATATTTTATTAATAAATAATAAAAAAATATATTGAAAAATACTATTAATTTGTGAAATTTTTAATTTGTATGAGGTCGAAAGAGCTAAGCACAAATATAAATTTATTATTAATTCTTTTATTTCGAGATAAATCGTTAAAATCAACTAAATTAATGAAAATAACTAAGTAAATTAACTGATATTTTAAAATTAGAAAAAAAATGTGATACTACGTATAAATTGATATTTAACAGAAAAATGTTTTGTCTTCCATGGAGAGTGAGAGAGAGAGGGAGAGAGAGAGAGAGGGGGAGAATGGAGGGGGGGTTGCAGAAGGGNGATCTGAGAATGAAATGTTTTTCTGGTTCATGATTTCTCTTTTT
The DNA here is from genome assembly GCA_003255005.1 of Begonia fuchsioides. Taxonomy (NCBI): domain Eukaryota; kingdom Viridiplantae; phylum Streptophyta; class Magnoliopsida; order Cucurbitales; family Begoniaceae; genus Begonia; species Begonia fuchsioides. The sequence continues at coordinate 349,877 of QAOC01013945.1, forward strand.
GATTTATTTTGGTCTGAGCGTTATGATTGGTGTAATCATTGGACTCATTTTTCTCATCGTGACCTTCCCCAATTATCTCTCTCTCTCTCTCTCTCTTTCTTCACCCCTTCTTCATCTTCTGCAATTCTAGGTTTACCCATTTCTGCTCTTGTTTACCGACTGATATTGAGCTTCAGTCGTGAAAATGGGCATTGGTCTTTCCGTGAAGGGCAACCAGCCCCCATTGAAAACAATCTATAAATAAAAATAATCTTTTGTGAGAATCGCTCGTATTTTTTCTAGGCCATAGCTATTAGCTCTCTAACCTCTCTCTCTCTTCTTTCTTAATTCCAAAAGGTGATTACATCCCAAGGCACACATCGACTCACAGTTTGTGAAAGAGATAAATCACGATAATTCAACAGTCTAAAAATGAGAGACTTATATCTGTTGTTACAAGAAACTACCTAACATTTGAGGTAACGACCGTGACAGCACAGACTTTAAACTATAACTCTTGAGTCTAAATCTAATATTCTGAAACTAATTGAGCTCTCTTATTTTTTGCTTTTGTCTGAGGGAGTTCGAGGACACAAGGAAACACATTAAACTTTGACTCAATGCCTCCCTCTCTCTAGAACATGGTCATTTGACCCCTATCACTTCACGGTCTTTCTCTCTCTCAAATGAAGGTTCAATTTTGATCTTAAAAATTAAAAAACTGTAAAAACATATCTAGATCATAAATAAAAAATTCAAAATTAAATAAAATTTTATTTAAATTCTAATAAAATATAATATAAATTTAAAAATTAGCTCCAAAACTTTTTTAATCACTTATTAAAATATAATAAAAAAATATTTGTGATAAAAATATTTGTGTTATTAAAATCAGCAATATTTGTGATTGAAAAAGTGGCAATGATCCTAATGTACATGTAGAGATAAGATTGTCTTGGATTGAGTTATCATGGTTGACTTTTTACAACTATATTGACTTTTTACTTTCTCTCTCCCTCTTTCTCTCTCCTAAACAGATTCTCTGTACAATTTCTCTTAAACAGCAATCATAAAGAGGAATTTATTGAACCAAGAAGAGATTAAGGATTGAATTTCGTCGGATCATCTTTCTGGGTCACCGTCCAATCTGTGAACTACGGCGGCCGGAAAGCCGCATATGGCGGAGATGGTGACGGCGGCGAAAGCAACGATCGGTGCAACCAATAAAATAAGACTCAACGGAACCATCCAAAGCTGCTCGTAATCGGAATGAAATTTCAACTCCCACCAACCCAGAAGAATTCCTCCGATCAAGCTCACTAAAATCATCCCCACAACCACAGTCCGGCCCGCCGCCGCCGCCGCCCTCTTCTCCGACGACTCTTTTTTCTTCTCCTCCATCGATTCTCCGATTCTCTGAAACCATCATCTCAAAAAGCTGCAAAACAATCTTCTGTTTTCCAAGAGAGAGAGAGAGAAGATAAGACTCCCAAAAAATTCACACTTTTCATAAATTTAGAGAGAGAAAGAGAAAGAGAGAGCTCTGCAGATGGAGCCTGGAAGAGTTCGAGACTTCAACTGATACCCCGAAGAGACTGGATTACGTCTCTTCCACTGTTTTCCATGTTTTTTAAAAGACGAATCCTGTCTGGTCTCGTTTTCATCTGCCGTTCTCTTCGTTCATTTGCTTATTTTTATATTTAGCAAAATCTGTCGCTACCCATGAACCCAAGAATTTGAGATGATTCTTGAAATGAGTCATGGAATCCAAGGGATCCGGGTGATCTCGGCTGAGTTTGGTCCGAGTTAATTGTAGAAGCTTGGTTTTGGAATCAAAATCAAATGGTTGGTTTGCTCAAAAAATGACAATAAAGTTCAGATTAGAATAGTTGATTGATTCGTGATGTAAATCTAAAAATTTACATTCTAATCTTGCCCCATTTTGGATTTCTCTTTTTTTAAAGTTATTTCTCGTCGATTCGAGAACTCGATGGTTCGATTCAAAATTTTAATGACAATAGAAGACTTAAAATTGATTCGAATACTAGTCCAAACTAGGTTCACATTAATGATCACAATTTAGGCAGATGTTCATATGAATGCGAAAAGTTCATATTTTTCATTAAAAACAAGTTCTAAAAAACTCGAAAATCTGCTTACCGATATCCCGAAATCGTCGCCGACCACAATCACACCATAATTGTCGCACTCCACAAACAAAACCCAGACGGTTTTATATCAGACGTACGCCATTCCTGGCCAGGAGCCGCATTTGGATCATATGATAAAGTCCGATATCCGGGATCTTCATCGAGCGAAAACAACAAAAGTTTCCCATTGAAAATCCCGAATCTGAACCCTACTCTCGAGCTACCCGTCAACGGAACCGGAACCATGTTCCAAGAACCGTCGAACGAGTCGAATACAGCTAATTTCCGCTCGTTTTTCCACTCCATGCAGAAAAGTTTCTTTCCTACTACTGCATGTGCCGTGACCATTACGCAGCCGTTTTTAGTCTCATACCAGCTCTGTCTATCCGGGTTGTAAATATCGATAAATTTAGAATTACCGATTCGGAAGCTTGACCTTCCGCCCATTACATAAAGCTTTCCTTCAATCCCGAACGCGAAGCAGCCCCATCTCGGCCGGCGTAGACTCTCGATTAGACTCCACTTGTTCGTTTCGGGATCGTAAACCTCGGCACTTGAGAGACTTTTGCCATCCGTTCCGTACCCTCCGACTGCATAGACCAAACCATCGACTTCTGCACAGGCAAACTCGTATCGAGCGACGTTCATTCGGGCTAATTTGCTCCATCTATGTCAATCAAATAATCCAAGCTCTCATACGGTTTCATTTCTTTTCATAGCAGAAAAAAGAGCAGTATCTTTGTAATTTTCGATAATTGAACATTAAATTCCCATTTCGTATTTCGATTAAATAAAGAAACCAAAAGGTAAAATTAGATTTATCTTCTTTATGCTTTTTTATTGTACACATTGATGTGTAAAATTATAATTGATGCAATAAATAATTATTTTAATTTTGATATATTAAATGTACTTTAATTAGACTAATTACAGTTCGACACGTCAACATGTATAATAAAAAAATATAATAAAAAGGTAAATCTAGCATTACTCAAATAAAAAACTGCTCTTGGATAGCAATTGAAAAAAAAAGGGAAACGGAAAACGTACCGATCAAGACAAGAATCATACTCATAAACCTCTGCCGAGGCAAGGCCCCGCCCATCGATTGATGAATAACCGGCGATGACGAGAAGTTTCCCATTGAGTACGACGACTCCAAATCCAGCTTTCATGGGGCCATCCATTTCAGGAAGAATCCGATGTTTATGTCCAGAACAATCGAACACTTCCCAGTGGCTTTTCGTTCCTTTAGCATCCATACTTAAAAAATAAACCCATTCCTCCACCGTGCCGGCTAATTTCCTCACGATTAGGAACTCTTTGCTTTGAATAAACGATCTCCACTTTTTGCAAACTCGACCCATGGTCGGGAAACCCGATCTTGGAACAAGTGCAAAGCAATATTTTGCAACATCATCCGGAAGCCCTGGTATGAGCGTGTTTTCAAACCCACATTCATCGTCCACCTGAGAAGTTAGACCGCAATTGCTTTTTGGACGAGTTTGAGTGCCTTGTTCAATCAAGTTAGAGAAACACATAATGGAAAAAACAGGCTTTGGATAAATCAATCAACCAAATGATCCTCTTTGTTCACAAATAATTGTTTGAATTTTGATCGAGGTTCTTAACTGTCGAAGATCGATCGTGAAAATTCATGATATCCGTCACGTAAAGGAATTCTACAAGACCAAGGCATAAAAAGGGTTGAAGTTCGAATCACTTGAGCGGTATTTGCCGATGACGGTTTGTACTCTATCCACTCCAATTTAAATGCCATAACCAAAAAATTGTTCGTAGAATATTTTCTCATTCCAGAATAAGTACTATCTTCAAAGCTGGCACCTTTCTCCCCGAATTTATCACATATCTGCACATTATAATGGCAAAACTACAGCTTAATTATGAAATTTATACCAGCAAATTATTGCGCAGTGCTTAAAATAACAGATCTAGAGAAGTAAAGTATAAGGAGCGAATATTGAAAACGAAGAAGTTAGAATATGTAATAAAAAAAGCAATTAAAATAAGTTTGCAGCAGGCAAATCTGGAACTAAAAAAACACAGCACTTGAACGTATCGCAGAAGAAGAACTGGGGATCGAAGCTAAACAATCCAAATAGAGATTGAAACTCAAATCTATGATAAAAATTCACATAAATCAACTCAGTATTAGCAATTCGATCTTTTCAGCACAAGGCAAAAAAAAAAAACAGAGATTGGAGCTGAAGCAGCTAAGTCGCAGCTTACCCTAAATCAAGGAAGATAAAACTAGTTCTAAAAAACTCAAATCTCATAAAGAAACAAAAGGGTTACATTAAGAACCACGAATACGACCATAATATCCGGCCATGGTAGACAAATCTAAACGAGAAAATAAGCATTAAATGAGAAAATATAGACATAAAAAAGAAAAAAAATACCCGATATAGCCGAAAGAAGAGGGCCAAATGGAGACTTAGGTAAAAGATAGAGAATTTAGGTCTGCTAAAAGAAAGAGACTTTATATGAACTATGAAGGAAGAGAAGCCATCGGATAAAACTGACAGAGTTGAACCACGTCACGGTGAATTTAGATTTTTGAAAATCTCTTCAGAAGATCAAATTTGGTCGCTGAAAAGCATTGAATTTGTAAATTTTATGAGAGATTCTGCTCCAATTGACACCGAAATTGCCATGTAATTGCGTGGATTGTTCTTGATTGCGAAATTAAGGAGACAAAGTCAAAAGAAAGGATCAAGACGGTTTGACCAAATTGATAAATTGATCGTAGAACGAATCAATTTAGGGTTTTAACTGTTGTTGTGGATCAGATTAAGATAGCCACATTTGATTTCCTCGTTGCCACATCTGCTTTTGTTGGCTGGAATTTGTTTGGATTTGTGGCTTTAAATCATCACCAATATCCCTTTTTTTTTCATATCATAAATAGTAATTTTGTAATTTTGCAATCATATTAATATAATTTTATATTAAATATTTCGTACTCTTACATCAAGTATTATGTTTTTTTATTGGATTCAATTGAGTCGGATATTATTAGTTTTTTCAATCTAAATTTTATTTTATTTTATTAAAAAAAATTCGGACCAGACCAGACCATACTATAGTTTATGGTTTGGTTTGGTCATGCATGATCTTGGTTTTGGTCGTAAATTTGAAATCTAAATTATATTAGTCCAGTCTTATTGTTTTTAAAAATTAGACTAGATCGAACTAAATTCACCCATAATTATTATTCTATTTTACATTAAATTTCAAGATTTTTGTGGGTTTATTGGATGACAAACATGGATGTTCTTTGTTTTGTTCCATGTTTCCTCTCTAGTTCAATTCTCTTAGAAGTAACTGGTATCGTTGCGCAATCGTAATTGATCGAGAAAGAAGAATTGATGGGTCGAAACAAAAATTGCATATCGTGCTCTCGGAAACTCGAGATATCTTTTCTTTGAGTATGGAATGAACTTCAAAGTTTAGTTTTACTGAATTTTGAAGAAAAAATATAAAATTTCTCTAACTACGAAATTTACGTGTGTCAATTGAATAAATGGTAATGGAAAAGAAAATTCCAAGGCATTCGTATTATACGTTCTCGTTAAGAAATCATGTAGTAGTCTCATGATTGTAGATAACGTGCACTTGAATTGATATTAAACGTCTTATTAGGGGTGAGCACAGTCCATACGACCATTTTAATGGTAAATTGGAACTGAAACGGTGAAATACGCCGGTTCAGTTTGTCTCAATTCAGTTTTATACTAAACAAATATAAAAATAAATAAATATTTTTTTATTATATTTGAGTTAAGTTTCGAGTTATTAAATCAAGGTTTAAACTAATATTTAAGTTTATATCGGGTTCAACATGATTTTAGGTTGTTTTATCCGATTTGAGGTTTTTCTTGCCACGGTGGGGTTCTCGGATAACCCCAAATTGGATAAAACGACCTAAAATCATGTTGAACCCGATATAAACTCAAATATTTAATTTGAAACTTGGTTTAACTATTAAAAATTTAACACAAATATAATAAACAAATAGTTGTTAAATTTTGTATTTTTTTAATATACAACTGAATTGAGACAAATCAGATCCAGTCCATATTTCACGGTTTGTGTTCCGATTTATCTCAAAACTAACCCAACTGGATCATGCCGACCTCTACATGTTGACGTATCGAGTTGTGATTAATGCAATGTAGAGTTGTGATTAGTACAATACATATAGTAAATAATTATTTCAATTATAATACATTAAATAATAATTTAATTAAACCAATCACAATTGAACACATAAACATATACAATAAAAATATAGTTTTTTACTTAATTGGTGAACTAAAAATTCACTGAGCATGGTACAAAATTGAAGAACAATAGAACTTTGCTAAATGGAACAACCATGATATCACAAGTTTCACGTTACATATACATGTAGTGTAGGGTCTCACACGTCAATTTTAGTCTAAATAGACTCTTCGAGTGTTATTGCATCGTGTGTTATTGCAACCATATACACACCGACAATTTTGTGTTAGGCTTATCCTTCGCCCGTCAATTATTTGTTTTTCAAAATTTATCAATTTGTCTAACTAAATTCTATTATATTGATTGTAAATTTCTTTTATTGCATACTAAATATATTAGAAAGTTTCGTGAATTTTGATTTAAGGCTTTGTATGTATTAGTATAATTTTATTAAAATGATATCATGTAAAAATTCTCATATTTGATGTTTGAGTCGCAGAGTAGCATCGCCAAGAGAAAAATCGAGTGGAGGGTTAAAGCTCTGAAAAATATAGTGAAACTGTGAGTTATACTTTGAACCTGTTCGAAGGAAAAGATTCATTTGTGGAGTCTTCGACATGTTCAGGTGCAATTCGTTGCGACAACTTTGATAGTTCAATGATGTCTTAAAAGAGGAGTCATGCTTACACTCGACGAGTATCAACTGCTAAGCTAGCCCAGGAAAGACTTCTATGAAAGAGGAGGTTAATATTGATATTTTAATGAGATTTGCAGATTTGTGATATTACACTAGAATTTATTTGAAGATGTAGACTGTCAGAGTTCAGTATTTTAGATTCGCTTTGGGTTGGGTCAAGTATCTTGTTGGATCTTTCATGGTAGAATTCATTTCAAAGTGGAGATTGTCAGAATTTGGTGACCCGAATTCTATGTGCGCCGAGACGACCTGTATATTTAATATTAAGATTTTAAGTTTATTTTTTATATATTGATGTTTAAATCTCAAAACATATGATACTTTGATTTTTTCAATTTTAGGTTTTTATATAAATATTGGTGTCATTGTATTTTCACATTATTTCTTTTTTCGTCGTTCAATTCTCAACAAATATATTTTTTTACTATCTTTTTTTTTTAAAAATTGATTTAAAAATTAATAAAAATATTTGAAAAATTAATTATGAACTTATTAGATTTTTGGATGAGGTATGAATTTTTAATAAATTATTTTATTTTAAATAAAAATAAATAAATAATATAAAAGTTATTAATTAAAAAGTTTGAAGAATATTTTCATATAATTCGACATATTTAAAGTCATTTTAATAATATATAATTAAATAAATTAATAATTTTTAAAATATAAAAACTAAATAATATTAACTGTAGACGATGAGGTCGACAGCCAGCCATCCGCGTCTCAAGGGTGTGCGGCGATGGTACCAAACTAGGGGTGAACGTCAGATTGGAGTTTTCGATCCTATCGGATCGGCTCCAGAACTTCATCAGAATCCGATCCGATCCGAATTCATTTAAATTTATCGGATCGGATTGGATCGGATTCGTCAATAAATTTTGATCCAATGCATCCAAATTTCTGAGCATTTTTTCAGAGAGGGGGTGCGCTGTCTGTTCTTCGGGGTTAGTCGTCGACGGTGCTCGGAGTCGGGGTTAGTCGGCGGTTGTACGTCTGGTTGTTCGTCGTCAGATTTCGTCTGACGAGGTTGTTCGTCGTTCGGTTGTTCGTTGTGAATGCAGGGACGGGATTGCACAAAATCGATAGAGAGCTTGAAAGTTGAAAGTGAAACCCCAATTGAAATTTGGAGATATTTAATCGGATTCGGAGAATCCGACGTTCGGATTGGATCAGATTGGCTTCGAATCTGATAGCTAATACGATCCGATAACGATTCGAAGTCGGATCAAATAAGGTATTACTCTACCAAATCTGATCGAATTGGATCGGATCGTTAGATATGAATCGGATCTGCCCACTCCTATACCAAACTACCAATTGATTTTCTTAAAATTTAAAATTATTATTTTTATTTGTAATTGGATTTTGATGCGATTTTTATTTTACCCATTATGTATTAATTTATTGACAAATAATAAAATGGAATTTTCAACGAAGCAGTAAAAAGTAGAGAGTGGGACCCGTCAATTTCGCGACCATCTCTGTCTTCTTCCGGTGGCGGGACCCACCTCTCTCCGCCATCATTTCGAAAGCCGAACAAGCCTGCAACGAAGGAGACCCTCGCTTTTCTTTCCCTCCGAAAACCTCCTCCGTAGCCACACTCCTTCTCCGTTTCTTCTTCCAGTTTACCTCTCTGTATTTCAACCGCCTCTTTCGCTTGAATACTTGGACTGCAATGGCTAATCGAAACGGTGCTCAACGAGCTTCTTTGAAGGTGGATCGCCAATCTTATGCTGCGCCTATTGCCAAACTATCCTCATTCAAACCTAGGCCTTCTCTCCGCCGCTCTAACTCTACTTCCTCCGGCGGTGCTCCGAACAAGGTTGGCGATGGAGGTCCGTTCATTTTTTCTTCTTTTTTCGATGGGAAGTTACGTTGCGGTAGTTTAGAAATGAGTGCTTGCTGTTATTTGAATACACTCATTGCGCGCTGTTTATGCTCACATTGTACATTTCCGAAGGCGTTTATTGTTCGACATTTTTATCTGAGGAGTTGGATCTCGATGTAGCATACTTTTCGCACCTTGTTTTTCTTAAAAGATTGCTTGATCTTCTGAATTTCGGTGAATCTACCTGTTAATGACCAAGTTCAATGTAGTACGTTTTAGATTGTATCTTTGCTTCTGCTTAATCCCTTCTCGTAGAAATTAGAGCTGGCTATTAATTGAATACACCAATTTTGCGCTGTTTATGCTAATTTTCCGTTTCCAAAGCCGTTTATTGCTCAAAATTTTTATGGAAGGAGTTTGATCTCGATTTAGCATTCTTTTCGACTTGTTTTTCTTAAAAGATTGCTTACTCTTATGTGAATCTGCTTGTTATGACCAAATTCGATCTGGTACGAAATTTTGATTGTATTTTTGCTTCTCCTCAAAGTGTTTCTTCTAGAGCCCAGTCAGTGAAGCAACTAGATTAATACAAGATAGTAAAGACTATGACATTCACTGGGATTATGTGAACATTATTCTTGCAGTTACATTATGCTTTCAGTTGCACAAAACATTCTATTGGACAACTGAAAGACACTCGGTAAATTATTCTTTTTGGACAACTGAATAGACTCGAGTGTTGAAGGCAATAAATTGCCTAGTAGATTTTGTGATATAGTTATGACGTTCCCTACACCAACGGGGCTTCCTATGATGAACTTTTTTTTTATTTTGACTCTTGGTCAGTACCTGGAAGAGTTCGAGTGGCAGTAAGGTTACGACCCCGAACTTCAGAAGAGTTAGTAGCAGATGCAGATTTTGCTGATTGTGTGGAATTGCAGCCAGAGGTAATATATTTTCGTTCATAACATTAAGAATCATACTTTTTTCTTGCCAATCTTTTCAACCTTTCGGGCTGTTTTAAGTTTGATTTGGATGTCTCTCATTCACTTGTTTGTCCATTCATGCCAGCTTAAAAGGTTGAAACTTCGGAAGAACAATTGGGATTCAGATACCTATGAATTTGATGAGGTGCTTACTGAATCTGCTTCGCAGAAACGAGTTTATGAAGTTGTTGCGAAGCCTGTTGTGGAGGTTCGTTATGTTTTCTAATATTTTTGTTTCTAATATGTGGAAAATATATAAGAACAGAATTTGGCTAGACCAACATTGAATATTCTTTCTGTTGCTAAGAAATTTATTGCAACTTCTGTTATGAAGCTATTCTACATTGTTCTGTTTGTTATCTTTTATGGCCTAGGATGAATGTTACTCCTTGACTTCCTGGAAATTTTGGAAATTGTTACCAACATGTCATTTAATAATGTAGAGTGTTCTAGAAGGCTATAATGGGACCGTGATGGCATATGGCCAGACGGGGACTGGGAAGACCTTTACTCTTGGACGATTGGGCGAGGAAGATACATCTGATCGTGGAATCATGGTCCGTGCAATGGAGGATATTTTGGCTGATATTTCACCTGAAAATGATTCCATTTCACTCTCCTATATGCAGGTTTAAAATTTTTTATCATTCTTTTATTTGTGTTCTTGATATTTTTGTTTTCAGTAACAATGCATTTCTTTTATAATTTTTTTCTCATATGTCACACATTTTCAGCTATATATGGAGACTCTTCAAGACTTGCTTGATCCTTCAAATGATAATATCTCAATTGTGGAAGACCCAAAAACAGGTGATATTTCATTGCCAGGAGCTACTGTTTTAGAGATAAGGGACCAAAGTAGTTGCTTGGAGCTTCTACAACTAGGAGAGACCCATCGAGTTGCTGCCAACACAAAGTTGAATACAGAGTCTTCTCGTAGCCATGGCATTCTTATGGTGAATTCTTATTTGTGTTCTTTTTTTAATTTAATGTCTGACTGCAATGTCATCATGTTTGCTTATCATCATCAAGGACAGCTGCTTAACTAAGAAATAATATCAGTGACAGCTTTGTTAATTAAATTTCTTCTCATAGGTGTATGTTAAAAGGTCTTTCATGGGAAATGAAGATGGTCTTTTGAATGAAGATGGTGAATCTTCTCAATTGGTGAAACCTTTTAGACCGGTTGTTCGGAAAAGCAAACTTGTTATAGTAGATTTGGCAGGATCAGAGCGCATTCACAAGTCAGGTGTCAACATAATGTTAATATTTTCATTTTTTTTTTATCTGCCAACTGTTTCGTTACCATTTTGAAGCTACAGTGAAACTGTTTATCAGTGCTACTTCAATAAGAAATGATCACAATGGTATTTTCAATGATAAGCTCTTAATTCAAAATAGATTGAATGTAGAAATCCTACCTTTTATGACAAGCTCTTAATTCAAAATAGATTGAATGTTTTGGGAATTCGAAAGACTTGTTTGTAGAAAAAGCTAAATCCACATGTACCCTTGAGTTACAAACATGTAAGGATTGATTGTGAGTTTTTTTTACTGTAAAATGATTAAATTTATTACTGTCACGGGGCTATCATATTTCTTTTATTTGCAGTTTGGACTATTAAGTTACTTAATAGGAAGTAATTAATTAGGTTTACAGCTAAAATCATTTTTGATCCAAGCGACTTATGAACTATTTGTAAACTTGCTTGAGGAAAGATCCAGTATTTTTAATACTCATAACATCCTTTTTTTAGAAGAATCTTGTAGGTTTTGATGATTTTGTTTCCGAACTATCATCATGTGGTACTGTTCACTTTTTAAAATGTTTTTACATATCTGGTTCTTTTGCACAGGAAGCGAGGGACATATGTTGGAGGAAGCAAAGTCTATCAATCTCTCACTCAGTGCGTTGGGAAAGTGCATAAATGCCCTTGCAGAAAACAGTCCTCATGTTCCAATTCGTGATTCTAAGCTTACTAGGTTGCTTAGAGATTCATTCGGAGGTAATTGATGTCTTTCAAATGTAAACTAACAACAATCTGGTGAAAAAAGTTTTGATGTATTCAAATGAAAAAAGCTGCGTGTTTTGTACTTTCAAATGATTTTTTTTCACTTTGATTTTCCATTTTGAAATACCAGTTTTGTGCTTCAGTTACTACGATTAACCAACATGCAATTCTGGTTTGAAATATATGTAATTTGTTATTTACTGTAGTAACTTCTTGGTGTCTTATTCCAACATAGGCACAGCAAGAACTTCTTTGATTGTGACCATAGGTCCTTCTCCACGCCATCGAGGAGAGACGTCAAGTACCATTCTTTTTGGCCAAAGGGTAAGTTTTACATTTTTTTCTTTTTTATTTACCTGCGATGACTTGAAAGCTATCGCTGTGCTGTCATCAATGTCATACTGTTCATGGATGGTATTAGAAGCCCTTCCAAGCTTAATTTGGCTATGATCGCCAATGTGTTTCATCCTAAAGAACTTTTGTGATGATCCAACTCTGGTAAGAGTTGTTAAAATCAATTATTTTTGGTTATATACAGGCTATGAAGGTGGAAAACATGTTAAAAATAAAGGAAGAGTTTGATTACAAAGGTTTGTCCAGGAAGCTTGAAGTACAACTTGACCGGCTAACTGCAGAAAATGAAAGGCTACAAAAAAATTTAGAGGATGAACTTGAAAGAATTAGTTTAGAAGCTCAAAATCGTATTTCTGAAGCTGAGAGAAACTTTGCTGATGCTTTGGAGGTTAGTTGAACTTTTTCTGTCTTTCAAGTATGATTTCTGTAACCTTCATCAACTGATTTACTTTTCAAGTTTAGCAGCTTGTTTTTTGGTCAAAGTTTTGAGAGCCGTTTAACTTGCATCATACATATTGTTGATAAGGGTTGGGATTGTTGTTGTGGGATCATTTAGCTTTTGTTAAATGATCTCATATTCGTCCAATTTTAGCCTTTCGTTTTCAAACACCTACATCCTTTCAAGGTTTTTAAAAATTGTCCACCTACAGTTTTTCAAAGTTGTTAAATATCTTTTGTAGAAGGAGAGACTGAAATGTCAGATGGATTACATGGAAGCAATTAAGAAATTGGAGGAAAAGTTGGTTTTGAATCATCACCAAAATGGCTTTGCACAAGATAAGTATCATAGAGAGGTAAATACAGCTATCTTGATTTTGTGATATTTCACCATTCTATTTTGTACTATTTGATGTAGATTTTTCACTCTTTTGGAGGATTTGGAGGTCTCCATTTTTCTATATATAAATTAATAGCAAGAGAAAGCCCATATTCGTGAGATTACGTAATTACATTCTGTTGCATTTAGTCTGGTGAAATCCCTCCCCTGTTTTTTCAGCTTCGCAAACTTGTAAAACACAACATGTTCATATAAAGTCTGATTTTAAACTTCATAAGAGTTGTTTTTTGTCTGTTTGAGTGGCTATGTTCATTTTAATCTGTGAGTTTGGATATTGAAGTTGTTTACTGAAAAATTTTAGTTTGGATTTTAAACTTCATATAAGAGTTGTGAATTCTGTAGTGCTTTATTTGAGTTCGTACCAAAACAATGTACTGGCAACTCTTGATTATTAATTTCCATTTTCTTCTTCATGATTGATTCTTTTTTAAATGATTGCATCATGTGGATATTTTATGTTTCATATAATGCATTCACAGGTTTCTGTATCTGATCAAGTTACTGAAGTTACAGTGCAGCTTCAAAATGAAATTCAACTTAGAAAAGCAGCTGAAGAGGAGATTGGCAGCCTTAAACACCAACTGAGATTGTACATGCATCCAGATGTATAATTTTATGCGATTCAGATTATTTAATTGTTTCTCGGTACCAGGCAGGATATTATTGGTCTGAAAATGAGTAATTTGTTGTATTAGGACGGTGGAGATTCTGAGATTTTAAAACTAAATAATATATTGGAAGATGAGGCGCATCATAAAAAGAAACTTGAAGAAGAGGTGGTAATGCTACGAAGTCAGCTGTTACAACTGTCTCTTGAAGCTGAGCAGGTGTTTTATACTTTTATTAGTAGTAGAATCCTAGGAACTATTTCAGAAATTATAGATTTATTTATTAATATCATTTTTGTTCCTTATTGACTTGAATCTCTTATATATTTTAACTTCACTAGCATATAACAGAATCATGGAATAATTGTTGGAGACTCAAATGATGGATATGCAAGTATAATAACTTATATGTTGTTCTATCTCTCCATTAATCTAGGAACTTTTGCTCGCATTTTATCATTTTGTCTAGAACTGATAACACTCGAGATTATACATGATTTTTTTGTGGTCGTTACTTCACGAATTATTTGTTCAGTCATGATAAGGAAAAAACTCAAGCACGGAAGATAATTTGTATATTTTTCTTTCCTTGAAGTTGGGAAATTCTAAATCTCCAACAGAAGCTCTTTCGGTTCTCAAAACCAATTAAGTTTACGTGTGATTGCTTTTAAAGATTTCTTGTCCAAATATATTACAAACTCACTTTTTGAAATGAACTTTGCTTTCCTTCTGATCATTCAGATGAGAAATCATAGTGATAATGGTGGGCCTGGAAATGGAATTGCTGGCCTTGATTCTGCTGCGCAGCAAATTGGGCGTTCACGGCTAAAAAATAATAGATATGGACACGGGCCATCAATTGCCACACGGTCAGAGGAAGGTGAAGATTGTTTTCTCAAACTAATCATGTAGCATTTCTGTTTTATCTTTTTTTTTTCTTCTGATATTAGTTTAATTGATATGTGGTAGTTGGTTTGGAAAAGATATTGGGATTTTTGGATTCAGAAGATGGAAATGCACGAATTCATGCTGTGAAAATGTTAGCAAATCTTGCCGCTGAAGGTAACTTCTCACTTTTGGTTGATGACTAGTTTCACATGTTTATGCTCTGTTCAATATGTTTTCACGATCTCGTGGTTGTGTTCGTACAAGGTTTGGATTGTCAAAAAGCCTAAAAAAAGGAAAATTTTAGTGTTCTTGGAACAAGTGCTGAGCTATATGACAATACGTTTAATAGATAAATTCTCCACTTGGTTAATTTCCCTTCAATTGTATTGGCTGGAGTTGATATCAATTTGAAACCTAATTGTATTACAAAATAAGTCAATAGTCACCAATTTTAGGCCACACATCAACGAAATAATAACTAATTTTCCCTACTTTAAATTTAATGTTGATATACCATTATTTTAACACAAGAACCTGTTGCATGTTTTTAAGGGTTAATTAGTATTATTAGGTTAATATTATTAGAGGGTATTTTAGGAATGATAATTAGTTTACTTTTCTTATAAATAGAGGTCATGAGAGTTGTATTTGGTTATCTTGAATATTGAATATAAAAATAGTTTCTTCCTCTTTTAGTGAGTGTAGTTTTTCCGAGCTCTAGCTCGTGGTTCTGACCGGCTACCGTCTCCATGAAGTTCTATTTTATATTTGATTTTTTTATTGTTATTATCAAAGATGCAAGCATTCGCTTCACATCAGAACCCTTTGCTGTTTCAACATTTCATTTTTTGAAAGAAAGGATTTCTTTTCTTTTAATTATAAACAGACTCAAATCAGAAGAGGATTGTTGAGGCTGGTGGTCTCACCTCACTGCTAATGCTTCTTAGAAGCTACGAGGATGAAACCATTCGTAGAGTAGCTGCTGGCGCAATTGCCAATCTTGCAATGAACGGTACTTTATTGATTGCCTTTTTGGTTCATATGGCCTTGAGTTTTTGTTTTATGTTCCTTCAGTTAACGCTTAAATGCTTAGTTCTTTTGTGCGATTCTCTTACTTTGTGGCATAGCAGAAGCCAATCAAGAACTTATAGTGTACGAGGGAGGAATAAGTCTTCTATCGTTGACTGCCAATACGGCCGAGGATCCGCAGACGCTACGCATGGTTGCTGGAGCTATTGCGAACTTATGTGGCAATGGTACTGAAAAGAATTTTGAGCTTTTGCTTAAATAGGAAAATAATAAAATAAGATTTATGGTTCTCATTACTTATTTCCTATTTTGATTCCAAATTTCATGAATTAAGGATCAGTAAGAAAAGCTGAAGGTTCTCATTCTGCAGCAAAACGAAGAATAAAGAAAGGATGCTTTCAATCTTGTCATATTAATTACAGAAGTTTTTATTAACTAAAAATTAATTGAAAGTTTTCTCAACTTTGTTAAGTTTGATAAGGTACCCTTGAAAGAAAAATTAGAGACATAGGTTTTTGTTTGAGCCCAATTGTATAAATTTTTTTTTGAATCCCGACTTTCCTTATCAAAACATTGTCTTTCTTTTCTTTTTCTTGACCAATGCTTCTGTTAGGAAATAACCACAGGGGCATGTTGGTAATTAGAAGTTATTAAGAGTTCGTGAAAATTGAGAGATGTTATAATGATACAGGATTTGAGGGAAAAGGAGAAAAATGTAAGAGGAAAATTTAGGACTAGTCTGCCTAGGAGGAGATTTCTTGGAGTTTCGAAGTTCCTGCGATTGTTCTATATTGTGTTATGTATTCTATGTTTAATTTAAATTGTGTTTATTATTTGTATTAGCTTCATCCTCAAATTCTTCTGCAGATAAGCTACAAACCAAACTGAAGTCCGAAGGTGGTATGAAGGCTTTGCTTGGAATGGTAAGATGTGGACACCCTGATGTTCTTTCCCAAGTTGCTCGAGGTGTAGCAAACTTTGCAAAATGTGAGTCAAGAGCGGCTACGCAAAGTAAGTTTCCATTTTAGCCACACATTTGTTTTAGTAAATGTTGTGATACGAATATTAAATACAATAATACCTTTTAAATTAAACATACAAAATGCCTTAGAATTTCGAGATTACAAGCAATCTCTTCCCAGACTAACTCGACCTAGATTTTCCTACGACAGTTCCCCATAGCCTATAATCCCCCTCAATTCCTATGTTATTATATTTATAGTCCTTTAAATTTCTAATATCATTATCGTCCCCAAACTCCTATCAACTTATTATATAATTATTAACATGCTCTTTAAATGTACCTATTTTTGCTTAGATTTTCATACTACAATTTAATATACTGTCAATCATTGAATTTGAAATAGTTATTGCCAACTAAGAGAAAATACTTTGTAATAGTTATTTCTTTTCATGCAATCTTGTAATTTTTTAGCAACATATGCATAAAAACTAGAGATTAAATTGACATTAAGAATGATATTATTAGTTAAATTAATTGCAAATCAACAACTTAATCCTCATTTTCTTAATCCTCATAAAAACCAGGGATTAAATTAACTTAATTATACATTTGGTTCATTACTATAATCTTGTTTAGAAATCAAAATACTCAATCCTCATTTTCTAATTGCCCATCTCTTGGTTCATTACAGGCGGAAAGTATTATAGATCTCTTTTAATAGAAGACGGTGCTCTTCCTTGGATCATTCAGAACGCTAACAGCGAATTGTCTCCGATCAGACGCCACCTTGAACTGGCGCTCTGCCATTTGGCTCAGCATGGTTAGTGGATTTACGACACTTATCTTTTAACTAATATTAGATTTATCTTATTAATATATATTCTTAATCATATGTCTTGATGTGATGAGTTGATCTATATAAAAGATATTTATTATTTTATAAATAAAATAATTATTTATTATATTTATTGTACTAATCATAGTTTGACACGTCATCAACATGTACAATAAAATGTAAGTTATGAAGGTAAACTTAGCATTAATATTACTTATTTGTTAGTTTGATTTAGTTGGTAGTCTAGCTCATGCCTCTCTTCTAAAACTCCTCAGAAGTGAATGCAAAAGAGATGATCAGTGGAGGAGCTCTATGGGAGTTAATTCGCATTTCTCGGGACTGTTCTCGAGAGGATATAAAAAGTCTTGCTCATAGGACCTTGAGTTCAAGCCCCACTTTTCGCTCCGAAATGAAGCGACTACGAATAGATTGTTGACCTGCAAGGAGGGTTAGTTATTCATCTACAGATCGAAGCATCGAGATGTCAAGGCGTTTGTTTGGCCCGAGCTACTCAATTGTGTGCAGTGAAACTTCAAGGATCCCAATTTATGAACTCTTCGCACAAAACAAAAATATGCGAGGCTTCGAGTCTAGTGCTTTTTTTAGAAGCCTCAATTATGGGAATGATTATAGATGGAGCAGAAGGGCAGGGAAGAGCTATGCAGAGGAAATGAAAAAGATTTATAAGATGTGTATGTGTTGATTGATCTCTATTTATTCATATATGTTCTTTGAAATCTTCGATCTTGATTTATCATTCGGTAGCTCTTTCTGGACAATCTGGTTCGATTTCGCTATACTGATCAAAATAGCAGTTGAAAAAGTCATATTTAAAACAAATCTTCATCGGGTTTTGGAGGTTAGAGTAATCGAGAGTGTAAAACTAGCCAAAACAACTATAGTTAGCGTGCGACCCGCCAAAGGGAAAGACTAAAAGACAACAAAATATTCTGTTAGTCGGATAATCCGGACTATGCAAGTGGGGATGTATAATTTTTACATTGTGTAATAATTTTTGAGCTATAAATCTTATGAACAAATTCGTCAAGATTTCAATCCAAATTATATGGGGGGGCACATAATATGTTACAAGGATTTGTGCACTCTTTTTATAATAATATTAAATATATTTGAATCGATCTAATTCAATCCAGTTGTTTTTTTTAATTTCAAAAAACATATTTTACTAATAATTATTATCATAATAATTTTAAATTTTTATAAAATAATATTCTAAAAAATTTATTAATTTTTAACTATTTATTATAAATTTTCAAATATAAAAACAAAAAAAAATTATTATAAATACTCAATAAAATATAGTTGAAAGATTATCCATAATAGAGAAGCGTAGACAACAATTATCCATATAAAATAGTCGAAAAATTGCAACTAGGATTTGTTGGGGGCGACTCCGTAAGAAGGCCCCCTTCAAAAATAGGCGTATGCCACTGATTATGGCGAGCACACGGTATTCTTTAGTAAAAGGCGAAAGAATAGTTCGCGTTGTGCTCACCACATGGCTGCGAGAATTTATACAGGGCAAAGCTTCTCCATTTTATAGAGCTTGAGGGCTGGCTCATGGTCAAATCTTTTCGATGTGGGAGAACCCAACATGAGAGAGATAGAGAGAGAGTAGGGTCACCTGCTTTGATGATGGAGTTAGTCTCTAACATAATTTTTTAAATCATCTTACCTACCTAATCACATTTTATTTTTGAAATTAGTAGTGGACCGAACTAATCACCCTTAGGTACAAAATGACTACCTGACTTGATCATTCACTACTTAGACATAATAAAAAAATATATTTAATTTATAAATTTTATATTTTAAAACATAAAATGAAACTAATATCAAATTTAAAATTACATTGTATTTAATGATTCTAGTTCTAGTTCTTAGACTCTGGAATCGTGACTTTCAGTTTTTGTTCCCGAATCACAGTCGGTGTCAACATCAAAAACGTAGATCATCCTCTATAACATTAGCTCTATTAAAAGTTATTCAATGAGAGAATCCCCATTTTTACTAATTTCGCTCATGGAAGAATTAAAATAAAAAATATTCAGTTTGGTTTATTGTTTTTAATTTAAAATAAAAAAAAAAAAACAGAAGCACCAAATCTATATTAAAAGAATAAAATTGTAAAAAAAAAAATAACGATAAAAGTAAATCTAAAAATAAATAAATCATAATTGAATGCCTAAAAAGATAGTAAAAGTAAGAAATAACAGTTGAAAATCGAAATCTACCATAAGCGATCGAAATCTACTATAAGTGATTAAAACCCCTTCGCGGTAACAAAACTTAAAAACCCTTTTTTCACATCATTTTCCGGATAAATACGATGAATAGTGAATGAAATATAAGAAAAATCGATATCAAACAATTACCGACCCGGCCGGCCAAGCTCACAACGAACTCCAAAACCGTAAAATTGATATTGCATCAAACCGAAAAACCGCCGATCTTAAGTCAAATATCGAGATCAAAAGAGCAAAGAAGACGAGGAATGAGACTCGGGATAATCTTAGGTGGGTCTAAAACCAACACCTTCGAGTTATATGCCAAAATTTTTGGCAAAGTTCACTAGAAAATGGATGTGAACGATGAAATATAAAGACTAACTAGATAAAATTTAAGTAGGTAATAGAACAGGTATTTGCGAAAAGGTCGTACACATATTCGATCCATCGATTGTCATAAATTTTGTTGCTGTAGAGATGCTTGGATGATTGATGTAAGCGACGGATGAATTCTTGCCGTTCTTAATGATCGAGCTTCGCTCTTTCCCTCCAAATGTTCCTCCCCTAACGGCCATCTTGGCCGCAAATCATACTGATAGTAAAAGAAAACACGAAAATCATTTCGAAATTGGATTCGAAAAAACATTAAAATGGCAGATTATATCAGCATACCGAGAAATCTTCAGGGTCTATGGCGGGCGGTGGAGGATCGAATCTCCCGACCCGGAAGTGTTCGATGCCGGTCCAAGCCACCATCACACCTTAAAAGGTGAAAAAACAGAGTTAAAATATATTAACGGTGAATTTCAGCTAAAATGAAATTGAAAGAGAACTTTCAGATTGACTGTGATTGAGATAGAGCCTATCTAATGTACCAAAGAAAGAATACAAATAGCCCAAAGAACAGAATTATATAATACAAAAAAGATCAACACAAGAACAGATTACAGAATAGAATGATGAGCAATTAATGGAAGCTCACATCTGTGCTAAAGATTACCCTAAATTTCTTCATATCCTCCAAAAAGCAAACACTAACATATTTATACTAACCCTGAGCCAATCGTTTTAACACACAAGAAAGAAAACAATTAAAATGGTCTTTGGCTTAGCTTGGTGCTCTTCTTCAACCTCCTCCAGTAGGCCAATTTCACATAATTTCATCTCAATACTTGCCAAAATTAAAAGAAAAATAATTATAATTACCATTATCCGTGCAAAGACTAGGAGGAGGGCACACGAGCTGCATGTTAAACTTCACGACAATCCCGTCAAGACGAGCCCTAACGTATTGATTCGACGCAACACCTCCGGCAACGACCTGCAGTACGAAGAACATAAAGATGAATACCTTACCAACAACCAAAGGGAGTAATGGAAAATGGCTTATGATAAAATGGAACATAAATCCACATCACCAAACATTTAATAGACGGTTCAATCTTTAGTGCCCATTCAATAGCTCGTTCGCACCTTTCCTCGAGATGTAAAACTGCAACCCGCTGGAATGAAGTAGCCAGTGAGATCAATCACACTAAAAAGAATAAAGCCTTTTAAAATTGCCATAAATAGTGACCTGAAAAGAGGCTGCAATATCAGCTCGAGCACTTATGTCTTCCTTGGTGGCTGAAGAAATAGGGATTTTGGCATCACTTCAAAAGAATAAACAGTGACCACTTATTAGGATAAATTAGCTAGTTTATCTTCTTTGAATATTTTTTTATTGTATATGCTGACATGTCAAATTATGATTGCTGTAGTTAAAATGTATTAATATTATTTACAATATTTATTGTATCATTCATAGCCTAACATGTCAGTATGTATAGTAAAAATGTCTACTAAGGAGATAAATCTAACATTACTTATAAATAAATCATACTACTTAATATTTAAGCAATTTAATATTTACACATACATATTTCTAGATTCAATTGCCAGCCTTACTTGGGTCTTCAATCCAGCATAGGAAAAGTTGCAATCTTTATGTTGTTTCATAGGAGTCTACAAACGAGAGAGAAAATTAGCTTACAGCTTAGGTACTCACATCTTATGCGATTTATCTCACCAACATATATTTGTAAAAGATTATATTTGGAAGAGATAATAAAGCCTTCAAAGTAGTTTACAGAGAACTTGATTGATTCTGCATCTCCCTCTCGTGCAAGCTCCTCTATAGCTGGCCCACCACTTCTCCGAATGTCAAGACCAAGCCATTTTGCTATCTTGTCATATGCCTCACCAATTGCATCATCTATTGTTGTTCCAAGTTGAATGTATTGCCCAAGATCTCTAGCGACAATAAGTAGATTATGTCCGCCTTTTGAAAGGAAAAAGCACAAAGTGAAGAGCTTCAGAGATTAAGAGGTTAGATAGAAAATAGAAGCAATGAAAATTCAACAACGAGTTGGAAATGGATACCTGAAATAAGTAAAGCCACAAAAGGGAACTGAAGATCTTGTTTCATTAACCTTGAAAAAAAAAAGAAAAATAAATAATATTAAAAAAAAACATCTTGAACAAGCAGTGTTTCTATAGTATTGCAAATATTGGTATGTTCAGGATAACAATCTATAACAAGCATTGCACATAATCCAATGCAACAGGACTAAACTAAACACAAAGATTTTCAAAAACTTTATCAAGAAAAAGCTGCATCGTGGTTTAATATGTACACCTTATCTTCAAAGAACAATCAATTAGCATATATCCAGGATAGATCAGTAAAACATTTCATCAAATTAATTTCAAGTTGGGAATGAACATTATCTATTCACTAGCTTAATGGAGACTGATTGAATTCATTGAGATTGTTTGTTATTAAGTAATGAAGTGTTAATCACCATCTTAGAAATATGGGGTATCCCTTATTTTCAGGATTTGATGTGAATGGATTAGTTTATTCCAAGTATAAAGCTAGAGATGATTTGTGTAATAGCAGGTAGAGTGTCATGGAGTACTTATAGTGAATTAGTCATTCAAATTCCCCAGTATCATTCTTTCAAAACTATGAATCAATTATATGTCTATTTCACCTTACCTAGCTACTAGAGCATGAGCCTCCATGTGATGTACACCAACAATTGGCAGATTAAAGCTACTACAAATTTTTCGAGCTTTCTGCACACCAACTGCATTCAATTGCATGAAGAATATTATTTTCACCAATCACAAGAACTATAGATTTCATAAGATCACTCATTAAATTAGAAGAACATAATTTTATGACCCCAAAACTTTATACTGACAGGAGGCAACACCCATCCACACAAGTCACACCTAGAGTACCTTGTTCTTTTCAAAATCATGTCTGTTTATATCGACTTCATATTCTAAACAGAAAAAAATGGATTGCCGGGTAGCTTCCAGAACACCCTCTAATTTGGCAGGAAAGCGACAAAATCCAATTATTTGAAGGCCACTTAATGTCAATTTCTCATACAGTGCCATATAGCAATTAAATGCAAGTAGGTTTATCTTTGGAAGTAAACATTTAGATCCATGCAGGACAACAAAATTCTTATGATTCAATGTTGACAGTATCTCACAGTTTCTATCGGAATCAGAATACAAAAATTTATAAAAATTAAGACATTGTTCTTACCACGTAAACAAAGGCTCAAACCAGGGCCAATAGTGACAGCAACTGCAGAAAGATCGGACTCAGTTAAGTTAGCCTTTGTCAGTGCTTCTTGCACAACCTGCACTTCGATGAAGTTAGGGTGGAGTGAAGTAATCAAGAATCGACAGAAATTCGACAGCAAGAAACAACATGAGATGCATCAATTTGCAGGTATTAACCTCGTCAATCGCTTGGGAGTGTGCTTCTTCCGCCATTTTAGGAGCAACGCCTCCATATTGAACAAGTAAATCTGCCTTGATACAGAGAAGACAAAAAATAAAGCACAAAAAATAAACTAGGGAAACAGCATTATCACACGTTTAGAAACAAAACAATCATCTGATAAATTGGGGAAATATGAAGAAAACCAAAAAAGGCACGGAGTACCTGAGAAGCCACAACTTGACTCAGAATTTCACCACTGCCTTTAACCTAACTTACCCGAGAAAAAACCCCATAAAATAAACTCAAATCCAGAAAACACAAAACACAACACAAAGCAGCGACAAAGGAAAACAATCTACAGCTTACAACGGCAGCAGCGGTATCATCGCAGCTAGTCTCAATACCCAACATAATCAATTCGCCTTGCAGCCTTGAATTTCGGGCCTTCGGCACGGTGTAGCTCAAGTTTCTTGAACAAAAGAAACTAGATGAAAAAGTATGCAATTCCGGCGTCGGAAGTGACCACTGAGAGATTTTTTGACGATTTAGTTGCCACGATGAGGAGAGGATGCAGGGAAAAGAAGGTCTGGGCAAGAGGTTTAGACGAGAAAACATGGAAGAAAATGCCATGGCAGAGTAAACTGGAGGCAGAGTGTGGGAGAAGAGAAAGCTATCTAAATCCAGGCTTCTTTGCCTGGAAAAATGATTCCTACTACTATTATTCTTTGTTTATATTTTATAAAAAAATTAAGTAAACAGAAATGGCGCCTGTAGCTCAGTGGATAGAGCGTCTGTTTCCTAAGCAGAAAGTCGTAGGTTCGACCCCTACCTGGCGCGCGCTATCAATTTAGTGTTGTTTTTTCTCTTTCAAAGATCCCTTTAGACATATTCGACATGTCGTTGACAAATTATACAAGAAACATATTTTAACATAAGAGTATTTAACAATTTAAACCATGACCAATAAAAATAATTACAATAGATATTTTATACTTTATTATAATTATAATAGATATTTTATTATTACGTATTTTTTTGAATTTATGATATTGATCAATTTAGTTAGTTATTTCTATAAATATAATTAATTTTAACAATTATATAAAAATATATATATATATATAATAATAAATTTAGTATTTTTATTTAACTCATTTAAATTTATAAAAATAAAAATTTATATTTTTCTCAATCTTTTTACTGTCATTCATTAATAAAATATGTTAATTAAATAGACGAATATTATTAAAACAAGATAAAATGTGATAATAAGATGACTATTGTAATTATATTAAAGTTCAATGTATTAATTTACGACTTCTAAAGTATAAAATGTCTGTTACAGCTATCGCACATCGTTTGTGGAAGTAAAAATTGTAATATATAAGTAGACTTTTCTGTCCTATCTAGTGTAACAAGTTTTTCACTGTAAATTTAAAAATAAATTTATATAAATTCTTGGCTAAATTGTATAATAATATATTAAAAAATATTGATGGATGTTATAAAGTGTACGAGGATTCTACCTTTTGGCTAAACGTTAGATTATACGCTCGAATGTAACATGATATTCATTTATCGTTAGATTATAAGCTTGAATGTTAGGATTAAAAAAATGACCAAAAAAATATATTAAAAAAATATAATATAATATTAATATTTGAGCAACACCTGAGTTATCATATTATCATACTCTCTTGATCCAAAAAGCAAAATCTCTCGCCCCCAGAGCTCCTACACTCCAGCCCGACAAATATGTGAGAGGGTAAATCACTGTGACTCAATGACCCAGAGATGAGAGACAACGACCTGACATCACAAAGAACGACCCCAGACCATTGTGAGGATTTAAGCTCCCAAACTGCGGTGGAGCAGACTCGAAACTTGGTTCTTAATCTAAATCTACAATCTCTGAACCAACTGAGCTAAGCTCGTGCGGACATATTATCATACTCTCTTCATATATTATTGCGTGATTGGATCAATAAAATATATTTAATAAATAAAGATATTAATAATTATTTATTATTTGAATTGATTTAATCACAGAGAAATATGATAAAATAATAACTTTAGAATAACTCTTAATATTTTATGTTTTTTTATATAATTAGTTATTTGTACGCAAATTTTATTTTACCATTTTAATTTAATTAAAATTTGACGTTAAACCCTACCAATTGGACTAGGATCATTCTCCATTGGATATGTAAATTGAGAGACGGGGAGGAAGCTGGGTGAGTAAAATTGAACTGTGAACGAGGTTTGAATCAAAATCTCCGGTTTTGAAAGGAAAAACCCAGATTTCAATTCCCTTCAAAATTGGACCGGCCCAGAAATTGACCACCCTAAGGGAGAGACGCTAAAGAAGAGTCGATGATTATGAGAGAAACTCGGTGAAGAAGAAGAAGGAGCTCGGGATCTTGTAGTGAAATGACGCTTCATTCTATTGTGATTCAGAAATTATTGAGCACCAACGCTCACTTAGGCAAGCGAGTAGCTGCTCACCATTTCAAGGTCTTCACCTATGGCTTCCGAAACCGTATGGCCATTATTGACTCCGACAAAACTCTTATTTGCATGCGTAATGCGTGCGACTTCATTGGTTCCATGGTCCGTCAGAAAGGAAGATTCATGTTCGTTAATACGAACCCCCTCTTCGACGAGATTGTCGAGCAGATGACCAAGAAAATTGGATGTTACAACCCTAGCGACAGGATTCTTTGGAAAATGGGAGGGTTTCTTACCAACAGTGGAAGCCCCAAGAAGTTTAGGTCTAGGCATAAGAGGCTCTGCTTTGGTCCTGCTCAACCTCCTGATTGCTTTGTAGTTTTTGATACAGAAAGGAAATCTTCTGTCATTCGTGAGGCCGATCGATTGCAGATTCCGATTGTGGCTCTTGTGGACTCGAGTATGCCCGAGGAGTTTTATAAGAAAATTTCTTACCCCGTTCCCGCTAATGATTCGGTCCAGTTTATATATTTATTCTGTAATTTGATCACTAAAACCTTCCTTTACGAGCAGAAGCGCTTTGCTGTGGCCAATTCTGCTGCTATAGCAAAACAGAGGTGCCTGAATTCATGTTTTCATTTGTTTAGTTGGAGGTTGTACGTCTGATTTTTTTTTTTGTTTCATTGCCCCATTAGTGATGAGTTAGAGCAAATCGAGCAAACGAGAAAAATGTCGTGCCTCGAAGTGAATGTTCTTAACTATGAAAGTTTAGCACCAGTTCCTGATGGTATGGTTCTAATTCAAAATAGCTAAATGATGCAATTGAAGTGTCTAATATTTTTTTATTTATTTTTTCCTAAAGATGCCAAATGACTGATGATGCAGATGTGGCAGAAATTAGAAGGATTTTGGACAAAGTTGTACTATTGAAGTTAAATGGAACTCCAGGCACAACTATGGGTTTCAATGGTCCTATGTACGGGTTCTGTTTGTTAAAATGCTATACTTTTGTCTGTTAATTTGTTTCTTGGGCAGCGTGGAACTCATAGTTTTGTAAGCTTTGATCTGTTAGATTTGTATATCTTTCAGCATTGATTTTGTGACTGTGAGATACTTTAGCTATAGGATTCACTAGGATTCAATCCTTATGCAACTCGTTTGTCAAAAAAACAATGAAATTGGAATCGAAATACGATGAACTTTATCATGAGATTTAAAAATTTCAAAATTTGGTGAGGAGTGATCACTATTGTGCAAATACTAGTTTGTAGGTCTCTTTTGTAGTTTCCAAATATTGGTTGCATTTGGCATTTTTCCAAACTTACACACTCAATTTAATAACAGTAAGCTTCAATTTTCTTCTATCTTTTGTGCCGTAAAATCAATCTGTTATCTTGCTTAGTAGGCAGTTATCAGCACCTATATGGCTCAATGAGAAATATTGAATATGTTAAATCTAGCACAGCCTATAATTATGAATTCCAGTTTTTGAACCTGAAACGGTTCAAATATTGCTCTGCAGGCTTTCTCTTGAAGTTTGTTGTGGTTTAAATATTCTAGATCTGCTCATTGATCAGATTGAGGTTAGTATTTGGCCTTTCCATTCTTATTGGTTCCTAAGTATTCACTCCATATGCCTGTTTGAGATGTGTTTCTGAAAGTTTTGATTTTACAGTCTCTTAATACCAAGTATGAATCCAATGTTCCTCTGATTCTCATGAACTCTGACAAAACCCACGATGATACCTTGAAGGTACATTTTATTTATTATTTTTCCATTTCTTTTTCAGTTTTTGAATACTATGACTGACTCATTGTTTGATGTGTTTCATAGGCCTTGGTTAAATACTCTAAATCTAATGTTGATGTCCGATCATTTATCCAGGTTTTGTGTCATAATTTTTGTTACTTGGAACATTACTCAAAAAAACTATGTTTCATTTACGTGTGGCCAAAAAAAAAAAATTGCAGATGAAATCATTTGAAGACCACATTGGAAACGATGAGATGTATGTTGATCACTGGTTATGTTTTTATGCTTATTTTGTTGTTTGGGCCTATGAGTCATCTGAAGCCACATGTACATAGATGAATCTTTTATGAAGTGGTTCTTTATCTTTTTTGTGTTTTATTGTTCCACTAGAAAAAGAAAAGTTTTGGGTCTTGCAAGACTGCTGCTGACTCGGAACAAATTCTAACTCCAATAGATATGTGTGGTCTGACCCATATGATTTTGAATTTATTTTGTCTAAGATACACTTATAATTGATAATTTACTTTAGGTTCTTAACATTTATCTTATTTTGCGGACTATTTTTTTGCCCTAATTAACTGGTGGAAGATTTAACTTTAGATAAAGTGATTTTTTTCAAACTAGTTCATCCAAACTGTTCAAGTTTATCTCTAATTTGTGTCTTTAGTATAGTTTCATATCGACATCTGGTATGTCTCGAATTTTTTTTGTAGCATAAATTTAAATCTTTTTTTGGATTACACATATATGAAACGTGAACATCTCCAGAATCATTTATTTATTATTTTTTGTTATGTTTGGCAATTATTAAAACCAATAGAATGACCTTAACTTTATTCTATTTCAGGTACTCTCCTGACCATGTTGACATATTCCTGTCCTTGATGAAAGAAGGAATTCTTGACGAATTATTGTCACAGGTATGTATTTTAATGCTGTACTTTCAAGTTCGAGTATAAAAAACTTCATTTTATTTGCGTACATGTGTGGTTAAATGATTTGTGAAAGAAACAGTTTGGTGAGATCTTAATGAGTGCTTTTGAATGGGGTATTCCAGGGCAAGGAGTACATTCTTTTGGTCGACTCAAATAATGTTGCTACTGTATTTGATCCAAGTATCCTTTTTCTCCCTTTGTTTCTCTTTAAATAGCTTATGGTACCTAAGATATCATTCTCATGCTACCTTTACTTGATGTTTCAGAAATTTTAAATTATATAATCCAAAACGAGATTGAATACTGTATGGAGGTACATTTTTCTTACAATCATTCATTTATATGTTTTGTTAAAAGCATACACTTCTTCATCTTGATATTTCTTAGGTGTCTCCGATCACCTCATCTAATAATAGTGACAAGACTACTAGTTCTACCCATCAGAGGATTAAGGTACGTGTCCTTAATTCTGTTTTGAGATATATTCATACTTTTCTTGAACATTTTTTCCCAGATTTGGGGACAGAGATGACCATTAGTGTGTGTTTTTTTAATTTGTTCCCCTAACACAATAATTATGAATAAAATCTAATTCCAAATGATATCTTTTTGGACAGAATAAACTTTTTGTTGGGGATACTTGAACTGACTAACTAATGTCCATGGTTCCAAATTGGTGGCCTAGTAACAAAACTAAGTTAAGTCAAAACTGAGTCTTTGATCATAGTTAGCATGTATGCTTTTCTGAATGCTTTGAAGAGTACAAATCTAACTTGACTTATGTTTGTTCATCTATTTCTTTAATTTGGCTGAGTGCATATTTTGGTGAAATGCTCAACAGTCTGATTTTTTGGCACAGATTATTTTTTTCTGCTTGTCATAAAATTTTTGTAATTATTCTGTGGCATATTGTGCAGCTTGGCGAGATTTCCAAGAATTTTGTTAAACATGTGAGCAGTTACTTTTTCTTTTCCTCATTGTCATTTTACAATTGTCCTGATCGTGATTTCCATCAGTACTAGTTTTCTCAATCATGTTTGATTGGTTCATGGCTGACTTATCGTGTTTTTTGATTTGCAACTTCAAGTCTACTGAGCGGTTCAAGTTTGTTGATACAAGGAATTCGTGAGTATAAACTTATTATTTAAAAAATTTGTTAATCACGTAACAATTCTTACTATTGGCTATTGGTTAGATGGGTTAATTTGCAGTCCATCAAAAGGCTCGTAAGTGCAAACTCTTTCAAGATAGAAAGTCCATTTTCTAAGGTAGAATGATTAATTTTTAAGGCACATCAACTTTTTTTAGTAAAATAACGGAAGAAGATTTTGTTTTGCAGGATAGCAGCGAGCAAATGCTTTTACAAGAAACAGCAGTTGGGTCACCAATACGGGTTTGATAAATTTTTAGTTTTTTGTTTATTTTTAAGTTTCTTGGACGTTTATTTTTTTAATTTTTATTTCTTTCATGGCTGGGGCAGTTCTTTGATCATGCCGTTGGTGTTGAAGTCCCGCAATCTCACGCTGTCCCCTTGAATAAAACTTCAGATTTATTTCTCCTTCAGGTGAAGTAACATTCATGTTTAAAAGAATGCCCCGCTCTATGATCATTTTAAATGCTTCATATCTTTTCTCATATGCTTAATTTTACAGTCAGATCTGTACACGTACGACAAGGGTACGATAGTTAGAAATGCCGCTAGAACCAATCCGGCTAATCCTTCCATTGTTTTAGGTCCTGCCTTTGGAAAGGTGAGCTATTTTCAGTTCATATTTCTTAACATACGTTTAGTTTGTTCTTATTTTCAATTTTATAGGTCAGTGATTTCCTCAGTAGATTCAAGTCTATTCCTAGCATCGTTAACCTGGATAGTTTGACCGTTAGAGGTGATGTGTGGTTTGGATCTGATGTAACTCTGAAGGTATTGTATTCATTTCATCTGATTATTTTTTTTACCTTTTTGCTTTGTATTTTTATAGAGGCTGCACATTAATATGTGCAGCGACAAATATTGAACACTAAATTAACAATTTTACTCGAATTGGTGATCAATGATAAAGGCTAATTCATCGGTATTGGATTCTAGTAGAACACGAGTAGATTTTTTCCCGCTACCAAATATCTTATTTTTTTAAAAAAAATTCCAAGTGAATGTGTATATTTTAGTGAATTCATGTCTGCCCGATTCTCAGCTTTTTCCTTTTATTTTACATTGAACACCTGATTTGAAGTCGCCTATGATTTATTTTGAAGGGGAGAGTAAGTATTAATGCGAAGCCTGGAACAAAGATAGAAATTCACAGTGGTGCAATTCTCGAAAATCAGGTAGATCATTACCTATCAACGGATATTTCATTATGAACCGACGCTTTTCGCGATATTTAATTTGAATCCTCGGGTTTTCGTTCAGGACATCAACGACCCAACTGACGTCAAAGAAACGAATTCGTAGCTCGGAGATGTTTTTTGTAGGAAAAAAAAGCATTTTTGAACTACTATCCGTTCATGGCAACTAGGACTTCTCTTCCCGGGACCACTCAGGTTGCACGTGGCAGCCTCCGACGGCAGCGTAGCAACGGACGATCCAATGGGTGTTGGCTATGTTCTTCATTGGTAAGCTTTCGAGCTCTTCTAGGTTTAAAAAGTTTGTTTTTTTTTTCAAAATTAGTACTTGCAAGGGGATTGGGTCAAAATAAATTGATAGGGCGAGGTGTAAACTTTGAAGAAAGATATGGATTTGTTTAAAATCTATGGGTAATGAAATAAAAGTCTTCATTTTATTGGTGTAGTAATATTCGTTGAAAGAGTAATTTCAGGCTTGCTTTCTTGTTGATTTGTGATTGACGTAATAAATATTATAAATAATTATTTTAAATATAATATATTAAAAACACTTTGATTGCACTAATCAAAATTCGACACTCCAGAAGATATGTTAAGAGAGTCAGATAAATTTAAAAATATTTAAGCTGTCGGTTCGTAACTAAAGCTCTCTGCGTGCAAAACTAAAGTTCGTCACGAGCAATGTTTTCTCTAACGAAGTGATTCTTTCAGGCTGGGTTTATTGCCGATTAATTAATGATTAGTGTAATTAATTAAAATAGAATAACAAAAACTAAATTCAATATTATCTATCCGAGATTAAAAAAATGGTTCAAAATAAGCGTAAAAGAAGAAAAGAAAGCCTCTGCAAAACGATCTACTTGAGCCTATTTCTTCACATGAGAAATTCAGGCAAAGGTTGAGAACCTTCCATACTCGAGCCAAGTTCTATATAAGTATATCATACCGAGCTCAAACGAGATTGTAGAGGACAAGAAAGAGCAAGCACAAAAGTAAGGTTCCCAATCCGAACCCGGCCCCCTCGGCGTACCCATCTTGGCTGCTCGTTCCCTGAGCCCGAAAAGCGGAAGCCATGGGAGCATGAGCAAAGAAAGAAGAAGGCAATGGAAGAAGAAGAAGAAGCACACAAAGCATAACTAGTCCAACCCAGATTCCCATTTGAAGAAAGGACTCTAAATTCTCCATAACTGATGGTGCAATTGGCCTGAAAATTATCAGTCCTAAGAATCCAACTATTAGGCAAGGAACTAGAGGCGATGGACCATCACCACTCATCTCTCTCTCCCTCCTTTCTCTCTCCTTTCTCTCTCTATGTTCTTGTGTTGGATTGATGGGATTGTGTTCGTGGGTCTTGTCTGGTTTTAAGCTTTGATGATTTGTTCAACTGCTTATAATATTTTATCGCTGATGACGTTTTTATGGGTATGCTTTTTTACCAACCCTAAATTAGGCTGATCAAACTAAATTGATCAACTAACTTAAATGGATAACTATTCAGACATTTGTTGTTTTCTTGCCCGTCGCGTAGTTGAGGTTTGATTTGAATTTGACGGATGAACGATCGAAGTTTATATCGATTTTTATTGGGTCTGCTGATAATGTTGTAAGTTTTTTATGCGCCCGTGTATAATGGCCGCGGGTGGCAACCTGTGGTTTTTGGAATGGGTCGAGTCGGCTCGATGACAAGGACCGTGGCCCCCGAGTTTTTGCCATGAATCTACTTTCTTAGTGACCACTCATGGGCTTTGTCCGTCGAGCCAAGGTTTTGCGTCACAAATCTCGCGCCAAATTCTTGGCTTCTTTGAATTCATATTCTTCTATTTATAAATTTTGATTTCTATTGAATTTAGGTCGACCTACTTTGTAGCCTTTTCTAGCCTTTGGAAATAGCGGTTGGGAGATTTTTGATCGATCGTCGTAGATCTTCCGTCGATGTTTTTGGTCGAGCTTCATTTTTAGATTCTGACAATTCGATCGACCTAAACCCTGATTTATGCACATGTATTTTTCAAAAACAGCTAAAACGAACTCTGATTCTAAAAAAACTTAAAACCCCTTCGACACACAAGTTAGAAATATTAAATACTTCTTTTTAAAATATATTTTTAAAGAAAATAAATGACTAAATTTATTATTAAAAATAATAAAAACTTATTAAATTCTCAATATCTTATTTATTGCAAACAATAAACAAATATGAAACCAGACATCTCTTTTCTTCAGTTTCTGACCCGAATCACACATGTTTCTTGTCTCTGTTTGAGTAAATAAGCTTCTACTCTCTCTCTCTCTCTCTCTGCATCGTTATTTGCTGGAAAGTAGAGAGAAGATTCTCTCTCTCTCTCTGTCTGGCTTTTTGTCTCCTGAATTCATCATTTTGGGTCACCACTCTCCGATCATCAAAAAACTTAAAAGTTTTGAATTTTGAAATTTTATAGAAAGAGGTCAAACTTCATTTTTGCTGTCATCAGAACAAGCACCTGATCACCTTTCTTGTCTTAATTTCTAAACAAACTATGAAATCTTAATCAGAAATTCTACAAACTATGAGATCCAAACTGTACAGAAGCACCTGTCAACAACACATTAAGAAAGAAGAGAGAGAAAGAGAGAGAGAGAGAGAGAGAGAGAGAGATCACCTGTGATAATCTCAAATCACTACACAAATAGACCAAAAAAAGGAAAAAAAAAACAAAAACAAATCTAAAGATCAAACAGCAAGTTGCTGTTTCTGATGAGAAGAAGAATCATCATCGTTAAAACACAAATGAGTTTTGAGAGAAATTTCTAAGCTGAGAGCAGAATCTGCAGAGTGCAGAGAAGGTTGAAGAAGAACCATCTCTCTGTGAAGACAAGAACAATAGGCAGAAAAAGTTGAAGGAGAGAGATTCAAATCAAATCCCAATGCAAATAGAAATTCCACTTCAAGAACATTCATTTCCTTGGTGCTGATTCCTCCTACTTTTGCATAATATGCATTGTTGTAGTACCTGCAAATTTGGTAGACAGTTTAAGCTCTTTCTTTTGTCTTTTTTCTTTTTTTTTAATTATATTTGACTTTTATTTGGGCATTTTTCATGGGCAGTAGTTGATTTTTCTTTTTGATCATCTAAATGTGGCTGAATTTAAAGAAATGATCCACATTTGGGTTATTTTTGTCTGTTTCTTTCTAAAAAGATCAGATTTCTTCTGGGTAAGTTGAATTCAAGGAATTTCATAAATAAAAAGCTCAAATTTTCAATTGGGTATGAGAAATCCGAGAAAAATTAGAAAAAAAAACACTGATCATGTAACCAAACCCAGAAGAACAAAACCCACCGACCAGAAAGACAGAAATCAAGAAAAAAAAAACAGAAATCAAAGAATGAACTTACATATCATCCATGAATTTGGCAGCAACAAGAACGCTGGTGATGAGCAAGCGATGAACATTAAAAGAATCAATCGGAAGAGAAGGCTGTCTCTGAGCAAATCGATCCAAATAAACATAAGCAACCGTGAAACATGAAGGGCTGCAATTAGCGTACTTGAAAATCCTCTCAAGATAGCTCTGAATCGATATTGATGGCCGAATTAAGCCGTGAAAAACTGAAACTTTCTGGGATTTGACGTCTGATCTCAGATCGTTAGACTCTGCAACTTTCTGCAGAAGAGAAGATAGAAAAGTGATCATCTTGGGCGTTCCATTGGCAGCCTCTAGATCCGCCATTGATGACATAAATTGAAGCTTTTCTTCTGCTTCATAAGCTGGCAAAAGAAAGAGAGATAAGGCAAATGAGATTCACTGTATGAAAACAGGTAAAGTAGTTGTCTATGGGTTTGTATTTTTGGATGGATTTGAGTCTTTCATAAGATAGATTGTGTTAGACTATGATCCATGATGTTGGTAATTATCTTTCATTTTTGTGAAAATATCAAATGCAAGACACGAAATGGGAATCTAGAACATCGAAATTCTGCTAAATTTGACGTTCAAATGCGACATTTATGAAACCGAAACGCTCAAGCTTACTAGCTATTATGCATGATCGTTAGATTCTGCTAAATTTTATGTTCAACCGTGACGTCTATTAAACCGAAACGCTCAAGCTTGCTAATATGTACTATTGTCAAAGGTTTGAGTTTGTCTGATTTAAAAAAATAAAAATAAAAATAATAATTAAAATTTATTTTTAAATTTGGAATAAATTATTAAAAAAATAAAGCATCCAAATAACACAAGATTACCCATAAAATTAAATTAAAAAAAAAAAAAA